>PVIR01001191.1:0-133503 GCA_004026965.1 Petromus typicus | reverse complement strand
ATCAACGGAGAAAACCCCGTTAAGGACATGTGTGTCTGAGAACATGTGTATCAGTCAGCTTTCCAGAATTGTAATGAATAGCTGAGTAGCTTATAAAGAGAAAAGATTTATTCTGGTTCACAGCTTTTAGAGGCTTTAGACCCTGGTCAGTTGGCCCTGCTGCTTTTGGGTTCATGAGAGATGGCACATCATGGGGGGAGCAGGTCCCACAGCAAAGCCATTCACATAAGGCTGGGACATGAGAGAGAGGAAGAGAAAGCTGAGTGCCATCACCTCAGCAAAGACACACCCTCCAGGGACCAGAAGACTCACCCCCAGGCCTCTTCTCTTAAATGTTCACCACTTCCCAGTAGTGCTACAGCAGGGGAGGAGCCTTTATTATGTGGGACACTTCAGATCCAAACTAAGACAGTGTGGAACACCCATTAGAACTCTTCTACCAAGGAAGTATAGAGCTGATGTACTGATCCTCCAACTCACCCCAGACTTGGAGAGCCAATGATACTTGCAAGTTGTGCGGGTGAATTGAGCAAGCTCGTGAGGCTCCGCAGAGAGCCTTAGAAAGAGAAGCAGGGAGATGAAAATACTTCAGTAGAAGTTTTTTCAGCTGTATAAGAACTGTCCCCTGCTGTGCAGATGGACTCAGTGGTCCAAGGAAACAACTGAGTGGCCCACAACATCTGCTACAAATGTCTTGAAAATCTGCTATCATTGTAGGCAGCTAAATTTCATAGAAATTAATATACAGTGTGAGAGTGACTGAGACCTCTAAAAAGTTAGCACCAAAAATAAAGATGTCAAGAATGCAGCTGGAGGGGCAAGGTGGAGATGCAATGGTCATGCCTGTATGCTTCAGAGCAACTTGAGATTATATTGTCATTAGCACCACCTGGTCCAGGAAGTCCAGATAGGTACCAGCTGTCCAGGTGGGTGACCAGAGCATCCAGACCCATCCCTTGCCCAGAATGCCTTTGTACTTTCCATGTATCCTTGCTACATGACTCATTTCCCTATTGGATCAGTGTTAGCTATGCAGCTGTACTAGTAATTCTATAGGTTGATTGTAGTTTGACCTACATTCTATCCATGTTATGACTTTGCTGTGTAAAATTCCACTGACAAAGGGCCTCAGTAGCCACCCATCTGGGACCCCTCCTGGAAACCCAGGAGCTGTTCTTCTCTCTTTATTTCCAATAAAACTCTCTTACTGTCTTCCTTTGGCTCACAGCTTCATTCCTTGATGATGTGAGACCACAAACTTGGCACATTTGACATCTAACAGGTCAGAAGTTATATTTTTCATATATCACTATGACTCAAGACATGGTAAATGTGTTATCGTGTGAATCCATTTTAGATTTCAGTTTTTATTGCTACAGGAAGCAGAATGCCTTATACAAGTGGAGCATCTTTAGTCAGAAATTCGAACTGTTGTAAAATTCAAAACCTTTGAGTACCAAAATGACACTGCATGTGGAAAATCTTACTGCAGGTCACATATTACAAGTCTCATTCAAAATAGATGCGCATGGGAGGCTCATGTCCAGCAGCAACCAGTACCACATACCACAGTGCCGGGCATGGTAGTTCGCACCTGTAATCCCAGCACTTGGGAGGCAGAGGCAGGAGGATTGCTGTGATGTGAGTTTGAGGCTGAGCTCACGGCCAGCCTGAACCACAAAGTGAGACCCTGTCTCAAAAAAAAAAAAAAATACACATGCATTAAAGGTACCCTATGAATTTACCTTCAGCCTGTGTGTACATGGTCTACACAAAAATATACATGAGCCATTTGTTTATTTCCACACTATCTCACCATGCACATGCAAACACTCCAAAATATGACAAAAATTCCAAAATTAAAAACATTTCTCATCAAGAATTTTGGATAATGGATATTCAGCTTATTACATTGTTCTTCTAAAACTTCACACCCACAGAGCTTGAGTCATTATAGTCATTTTTCCTTTTATATATAAAAAACTTTACTGTTCTTTTTACACTGAGGACCCCACTCAGGAGCTCACACATGCTAAATACCCACTATGCCTGTAAACAACAGCCCAGCCCAAGCACTATTTCTTAATCCGGTTCTTAGCCACGTGACAAAACTATCCTAACTTTTAACACAGAATGTACTTGGAGTCGGTAGTCAAATGTATCAGAAATTATGCCAGCACCAATATAGCATTATGATCACCGTATCTGTTACAGAAACATCTAAATGGGTTAAAACCATAAAATAACTCTGCCCCAGGGTTTTCCAGGCCATTTAATTATTAAATTCCTCCTTTGAAAGGGATTCCTATTGTATGCAGTTCAGACTTTGGCGGATGGCGGAGGTTTTTTCCTGAGGTCACCAGTACTTTTAACCACTGTGGAAAGAGCATCCCGTGCTGATTAACATACCTCGGATTAACTAGATTTCGCATGCGGCAATCATACTCCATTCAGCCGGGCCCATCTCTGGTGAATCGCGGACATTAATGACAGTTGCAAGAGCTCAAATATTATATAATCACTAATTACATTCTGCGCAATTAACGGAGGCTCATCAGTGTGAATCACTAATGGCTGATCACCCTGTTCTCTCTGGGAGGAAAGAGATGGTCTGCATAATTTTCTGATTGTATTAGCATAGACACAAATGCTAATAACAAACTTTGGCAATCATGAAGAGGCTGGGTGTCACAGCAGACAGAAGCGGGAGGCCTGCCTGATGGGCACAGAGGCTCAGTGGTGAACTTCGGAGCTGTGTGCTCCTGATTTTAAGGCTAACTCATGCCCTGGCCACCTCCCGAATGGAGAAGATGCACAGCATCCTGACCATCTGCAAGTAAAGGACTTGCACACAGGTCCACTTCACAGCACAACAAAAAGCACCAGGAGGACTTGTACATCCCTAGAATGAGTTTTCTGAAGTTAAGCTTTAAGGAGCTGTGAGACATCAGAATATTAGACTGGTGACCAATTAAGAGATACACCTCTGAAACAGGAAAGAGGCTGCCTGGATATAATTATCCCTCTTCATATTGAGTCATTGTCTTAGCTGTCAAGTGCTGGCATAACAAAGTATCAGAGGTTACGTGGTCTCCACAGCAACTCATTGTCCTTGTCTGAGGTCAGGAATCAGGGAGCCACAGGTTGGGGGCTTGGCTTCCCCTGAGGCTTCTCTTGGACTTGCCGAGATGATTTCTTCCTCCTCCTCCTCTTCCTTTTCCATCCACTCTTCCTCCTTTTTTTTCTCTTCTTCCTCCTGCTTCTCTTCCTCTTCTTTCTTCTCCCACTCTTCCTCCTCCTCCTCCTCCTCCTCCTCTTGCTCCTCTTCTCTGCCTCACCTTCTCCTGTTCATAGTCCCTTCTCGTGGTCTCTCCTGTGTGTGTGAACATTGCCAATGGCCTTTTGTAAGGTTTATGTTAATATAAATTTCCTCTTCTTACAAAGACACCAGCCAGACTGGATTAGGCCCCAGCGGTATGACTTCTTTACTTTAACTGCATCTTTAAAATCTTTCTCCAGATATGGTCCCATGCTGAGTTCCTGGAATTAGAGCTTCAACACAGAACTTTGGGAAGAATATAGTTCAGCCCCTCACAGCCAGGATGCCCATAAATATGTATCTTCTAACCAAGAAGTCTTACTGGAGGCCGGGAGACAGGATTGAGTGAAGACCTCAAGGATGTCATCTAGTGAGACTCAGAAAGGCCAACGATGGCCACAGCATCTAAGCCCATGTATGCGGCCTGCGTAACCTCAGAAGTAAATTTTAGTATTTTCAAATCTCAGTTTAAATTTTAAAAGTAGTTTTGTAAAATTATTTTTCTGTTGAAGACAATCTTTAGGGATACATTTCATTTCAATCATTGATCATGTAGTGTTCAAACTGACATATACTATAGGTATAAGTGCACTATAGAATTCAAAGACTTGGAATAAAAAGGAATAACTAAGACATTAATAATTTTTATGTTGACACCATGTTGAGATAAAACTATGTTTAATGGATTGAGCAAAAAAATCTATCTTTAAAAATAATTTTACTTTTCTTTCTAGTTTTTGTAATATGGCAACTTGAAAATATAAATTACATGTCTGGTTCACATTGTAGCTTTAGTAAGTGACTTTATGTTGTTCCCCAAAGAGGGGGGGTCACAGGATAAATTAAATTATAAATGCTTCTTGCCAAAATAAAGCAGCTCCAGGTCCTTTTGTGTCTTCTCTACTAAGATTAAAAGAATGAAACTCTCTATTCATGGATATTAATATATTATTTAATCTCTTAGTATTTGTTCTATTTTTAAGTTTTCTCAAAAACATTTCCAAATTTTAAAATCTTGTTAAAACATACTTTTATGTAGAAATAAAACAATTTTTTCCATAACGAAAAGACTCCCCCTTATGAAATAAACCTGCTTCCAAGAACCCCAGCTTTCTTCTCAAAACAGTGTAGCCCACTTTGTCCCACACCCTACTCCCTCAGTAGCTAAGAAGTTCCTGAGATGACATCCAGCACCCTTTCTTTACTTGATGTAACACATGCTGAAAGCCCACTCTAATTTCTCCACCTGTGAGAGAGACCCCAGTGGGTATCTATTTAAGGGACATCTTTGAGATGTATTGAAGAGTTTGAAGTGTTGTGGGAATTAACTTCAAGGAGGTGGTAGAATGAGTTTTGGAAGGAGTTTCTTCTAATTGTTGTAAGGAAATTATTCTCTCAAAAACTGAAGCCCTCAACATTACCTATAGCATTAAAAATTAAAGAATTACAATTTTAGAAATACAAAGAGTTGCTTGACACTAGATCAAAATAAACAGCTGCTTGTCTTTAAACTTTTCCTGTAGTTTTTTTTATTGTGTTTTAGTTTTGGTTTTTGTTTATAGGTTGGTTTTGGCTCTGAAATAGAACCCAGGGCCTCGTGCATGTTAAACACTAGGTTTACTACTGAGCTTCATCCCCAGCCTCTAATGCTCTCTTAGGCAGTTTAATCCCTGTGTCATAAGGAATAGCAAACAGCAGACCCCTGACCCATGCCGCAGCTGGTTCTCTTGCCACCCACCAAACCCTCTTATAGTTCCTGTTCTCACCACAACCCGAGTAGGCAATGTCTAAAATTCCCTAAATGATCAGAGAGTTGATCCAATACCATATTCTCACTCTAAAAACACAACAAAGCACAATCAAAGAGTTGATTTTTGCCTTATCTCTTTGTTCTTTCTGGCATCACTCAGCCCTTAGAAATAATGAAATAAATGCAAACGTTTGTTAGAAGGGTGCCTGCTTTGAAGATCATTGCTACCTAACTGCCTTGGTCATTTACATGGAATCCAGGGAGGATTTCAAAGAGTCTTTCACCCTTGTTACTAGGATAAAAAGAAGACTCAGGTGTTGAGTTTGGTTCTGCATGTGGGTCTGTGTAAGTGTGTGTATGGTTTAATATTTGATGAGGCTCTCATTTCACATACACAGGATTCCCATGTGTATTGTATTTTTCTGTCCTTTAATTGAAGTGATGCAGATGAAATCAAAGATGAAAAATACATTCTGATCCAAAAAGGGAAAAAGTATCTTCAGGCATGAAAGTGACATGAAACTGTCTGGCCTCTTGTACATGAAGAGAAAGTTTTTCTGCATATATAGCAGGAGCAACACATACACACACACATACACACACACACACACACACACACACACACACACACACAATGGCTAGCATCAGGAAACACACAGGGAGAAAAGGAAGGTAAAAGGAATGTGTGAAGAAATACAAAAGACCTAGCTCCCAAAACTTAAGAGGGAAAGATGCAGAAAAGGGTGTACATAGACCAAGTCCTCAGGTAATATGCCAAGTTCAGCAAGAAAAGAGAGAGAAGGAGCAAGAACTCATGAGAAACCTTTCTAAGTAGAGTTAGAGAAGCCATAACAAGAAGACAGAAAATCAAAAAATACTTCAAGTGGTTGAGGGCTTTTGCTTTTTATTACAAGCCTTTCTGTACTTTTTAAACTTTCCTAACCTATGAAAATGTTATTTCCAGAACATTTTTCATTTCAGAAAAAATTAATCCATCCTGCATCTGTATTTCTCATTTATTTCCCAACATCTTCACAGTCCCACTCCAGCCCCCTCACCCACACCCCAAAATACCCATTTCTTGTTTTTTCTCTGTGTTTCAAGCCCCAGAAAACTTTCATAATGTCACTCTACCTGCTCTCCTGATTGATTTTCTAGTTAGTAAAACTAATGGACACTTTTCAAGAGTGCTTTCCAGCATGCAGGTCTCTCTCTTATTTTCTGTCCTTTATTCCCTGGCATGGGTGACCTCATCTTTACCACATGCTCAGTCCACACACTCACTTACACCTGTCCATCCAATCAGTCCTCTATAATATGCCAGCTACTTGTTGATGGCCTGACAAACAGTACATGCAATTGGCCTCTCAAATTCAATGTGTCCAGGTCCCACTTCTCAGCTCTCTCTCCTCCAGCCTGCTCATCACTCTCCACAGTCTTCACCCTTTTGATGACTGACACGTAAGCCAAAAAAAGAGAGTTCCCCAATTCCTAGATAATCCATTCTGTATCTGTATTTCTCTTTCCCATGAAACACTGGACATAAATAAGACCTTCAAGAAACAATAAGATTTTTTTTAGAAAACAGAAAACACAAACTTGCCAAAGCAAAGAATCAACATCTGAAAGACAAAGACATATCTTTGCCTTCATTCACAAATAACATGACTATATCTGTTGAAAATAAAAATATTGACTGGGGATTTAGCTCAAGTGTTACCATGCCTATCTTAAAAGCATAAATGCTCAAGTTGCATCCCCATTACCACAAAAACAAAAACAAATAAAAAAGAAAACAAAAATATTTATGATCTATTAGAGCTAACTGGTAAATAAGGCTTTTAAATAAGTTCTACATTTATAAATAATATTTCTGTATAGCCACAATAAAAAATTGAAAATGAATTATTTATGTGCCATTTATAATGGAATCAAAGTGTCAAATACCTAGGAATGAATATAATAAAATAAGGATAAGACATTTATACTATTATAAAATAGCACTAAGGAAACTAAAGATTGATAAGCTCAATATTGAAAAGATAAAAATTCTCCCCAAGCCAAAGTAATTCTAATCAAAAGCCAGCAAGCTTTATTTTAGAAATCAATAATGTGATTTTTATAATGTATTTGGAAATGCAAAGGACTTGACTTAACAAAGACAATTGAAGATAAAAGAGCAAAACAGGACATACAGACCATGCCAGGTTTTAAGATTTGCTATAAAACTATATTAAAACATACAAATAGACCAATGTAACTGACTAGAGTCAAAAATATTAAGCCATAAGTATAGAATATAATTTTCCCAAATAAGAGAAGGGAAAATATTTGCAATAAACAGTATAAAATACCTTGAAATTTATAGTTTAAAAAGGAAGCTTGACCACTTATTTTTTGCCTTCTGTATTTATTAATCACTTTTTTATATCTGGAGCAAAGCCTGATGCTCACACTGAATGAGGAGAAGCTTTTGGCTTACAGTTTCAGAGGGTTCAGTCCATAGTCAGCTGGCTCTAGGTCACTCCCTAGTGATCCATCTCCAACCAAGCCCCATCTCCTAACGGTATATTAAGCTATAAATTCATTAATGGTCTAATCAAATGATGAACATAGTGCCCAGTGATCCAGTTACCTTCCAAAAGCCCCACCTCTGAACATATAAGACTATAGGGGACCATTTTAGCTCTAAAGCATAACACCATCCACAAAAATTGATTAAAGGTGGATCATAGATCTAAGTAAGAAAATTAAAATTATAAACTCCTAAAAGAAAATATAGACTATCTTCATGAACTTGAAGCAGGAGATTTCTAAAATAAGACACAAAGCTATAGACCATAAAAGAAAAAAACAACAAGTAAATTGTACTTCATCAAAATAAAACTTTTACTCACTTTTAAAACAGCACAAGAAGAGTGAAAAGAGGCACAGCTCAGTGATAGAGTCCAGGCCTAGACTGCTCATGGTTCTGAATTTTAATTGCTAATGAGAAGGGAATGAAGGAAGGAAGGAAGGACAGTAGGGAGAGAGGAGGAAATGAGGGCAAGGAAGGAGGAGGGAGGGGAGGGGGAGGAAGGAAAGAAAGAAGAAAGGAAGGGGTACAGGGAAGGCGGGGAGGGGGTGGACCGAGGGGAAGGACATAAATAGCACACCACAGCACTCACTCCTGATCCCAGAGCCAAGTCGAATGACCCTGTTATGGTTTGAATGTTTGTGTTCCTTCAAAATTCATGTGGAAACTCAATTCCCATTTCAGTCCTATGAAGAGATCGGGCCTTTAAGAACATGATAAAGGTATGAATGCTTTACTTTTGTGAATAGGATTAATGCCCTTGTGGAAGTGATTACAGAGAGCTGCCAGGCCCTGCCATCTCCTATCTGGTTACACAGTGAAAAGTGACATATTGGAAGCTGAGGGCAGCACTCACCATACACTGCATCTGCCAATGTTTTGATCTTGGACTTGTAAGCCACTGGAACTGTAAGAAAGTTCACTTCCACTCTTCAAGTTACTCATTCCTGCTAATTTGTTATTGCAACACAAATAGACTAATACAAACACATACAGAACCAAAATATCATCCTAGAACCCTACTGAATAGGAGCAATCAGGTATAAATAGAGTTCTGGGCCACCCTCTTTCTGTGTTTACTGGATCTATATACAGTACCTTAATAGTACATCTTGATTATACTACTATGAATGTCAGCTGTCATAATGAGTAAGTTTATGTGAATCCTCAGAAATGATCCCCTCTGACACCACTAAGAGGCTCTATTTGGAGCAATATAATATTTGATAAGACTGGCAGTAATTGGTAATTGCTATCATCCTTAAAAATCTTAAGAAAGGAGGGGTTTTCATATATATATATATATATATATATATATATTTTAAGACAAGGTCTCACTTTTATAGTTCAAGCTGGCTCTGAGCTCACTATGTAGCCCAGGCAAGCCTCAACTCACAGAAATCTTCCTGCCTCTGCCTTCTGAGTGCTGGGATTACAGGCATGAGCCACCATGCCTGGCATTGTGGTATGTAGTTATCAGGGATTCAACTCTGGACTTTGAATTTCAAGGCAGGCCCTGGTACCATTGAGCTAAATCCCTGGCCCCAAATATGTCTTCACTTAATTTACCAAGGCAACCCTAGAAAACACAAGTCAGACATTATAGAATGATTGTGGACAACCAAGAAAAAGTTACAAGTGGAGAAGCTGTGATAGATGTAGGACCTTCAGTGGAGCAACTAGCATGGCATGCCACATTGATTTGGAGAATATATTCTTTTCCACACTTGTTAGGAATGAGGACAGGAGGCAATTTATACCCACAAAGGGTGGACAGCTACAGATATTCATAGTCATGCCTCCAAATAAGGTAAAGGGTCCCTCCTTTAGACGTATAGACAAATATTCTTTAGTCCAAAGAGATTTTAACTAATTGGAATCACATTAGTCACAATGTCACATATCAGTGACATCACACTAACCAAATAGGCAACAAGTAGTAAAACATATGGTCCAGAAAGTGAGAGATAAACTATTTGAAGATTCAGGAACCTACACATTGTTGTCACTCCTGGCTTTTCTCTTCACCTCTATCCCACACTGCTTCTCCATACTCGCCTTCATTCTCCTAAGAGTAGCTCCTTTCAAATCATCTGTGTACAAACGCCATCTAAGGTGCACCTCTGAGGACTGGATCTCAAATTACATCTAAGCAGAGCAGTCAAGTTCATCAGGAAAGTGAACTTGGAAATGAACCAGCCATGGACAGAAGTGAAAGCCATGAGATGGGAGGAGTTCACTACAAGAGGGAGTTGGAATATTTCATCAAAGAGATTTTAAAATAGAGGAGAGAATGAGATATTTTCACCTTAAAAGTAATTGAGGGGAGAGTAAAGTCAGCTTATGTCTGTTTATGTCTTATCAAATTATAATTTTAATAATAACAAAATGTCAACTTGATACTTGAAGGTGGGCCCTATATCATGGTTTTTAATGTGTATCCATGCTTGAAAATTCTATAATAAAAAGATCACAGAAGAGGGCCAGAGATTTAGTTTGGTTGTTCCGGTGCCTGCCTTACAAGCACAAGGGCCCAGGTTCAATTCCTGGTAACCACATACAACAGTACCAGGCTTGGTGACTCATGCCCATCAGCAATCAGTATCACATATCATAATGCTGGGTGTGTCAGTAATCCCAGTACTTGGGAGGCAGAGACAGGAGGATTGCTGAGTTTGAGGTTGAGTTCAGGACCAGCCTGAATTACAAAGTGAGACCTTGTTTCAAAAAACTAAAAACAAAACAAAAAAAAATCTCAGAGGAATATATAAATGCATCCACATAATGAGCACATAGTAAAAATTTAGAAATAATGAAAATCTATGTCAAAAATAAAATGCATATGTAAATGTGGTTTATTGAAGCAATGAAATACTGTGAAGCAATGATTATAAGCTATAGTTACATCTAAGAATGTAGGTGACTCTACTGTTGCATTAAAAAATCCAGACTCAGAAAAATACATACTATATAATTTACCATACATGCACTTTGTAAATAAGCCATCCATGTTGCTAAAAAATGTGGTCACCCTTTGGAAAACTGGAGATTGGTTTCTACAGTGCTACATATTCCTTTTGCAACCCTGTCCTGGTTGCATGAATGGTATATATATTCCATACTCTTCTGTCTTTATATTGTATTCTCTCTTAACTTGAATCATAAAATGTCTGTGGTCTTCACTTATAACAATCACCTGGCTGCTTACAGAAGACAGCAAACCCCTAGGACACAGACCAAGGATTTCACTCCTCATAGGAGATAGATATGCTTAACCTCATTTAAACACTACACAATGTATGCCTATATCAAAACATCACGTTACCTCAGTTAATATGTACAACTCTTATGCTTTTATGTATCCACTTAAAATTGGCCTTAAAATAAAAAGCAATCAAATTTTCAAAATTAAAAAGGTAGTCTAGAATAATAAATGTCAGTTCTTCTGTTTATAAGACATTCAGAAATATGAGGCACCTAAAGAAAACCACCTCCTAAAAATACAGCCAGAAAATGTACCCTTTAAAAAATCATTTACAGACAAGGTCAAGGATAAACATCTTTTGACGTTCCCTTCCTTCACTTCTCAGAGGTGATCAGGAGTTGTTTGATACATACCTTCCCAGGCCATTAGCTACATGGTATGGACCACCTATCTTCCTATCTATATGTTCTTTTACAGGCACTATGTGTCCATACAGAGAGTAGAGCCTGACAGATGTCATTCCCTGCGTGTCTCTACAACTCGTTTCCCTTTAGCAAGTTCCTGGCATTTCTTACTTTCCTTCCCAATCACTATATGCCCAAGAAACATCCTTCTAATCTGATGTTTAATAAGAGCCCATTTCCCTATGACTCTGCCAACAGAACACACCATTGTTCACCTTAAAGTTTTGTTGTTGGAAGTGAGAAATGGCACCCTTTTCATATCCCAGTGTGCATTTCCCATCAGCCTTCATGTTTTAGGTTATTGTACCATAGTGTTCACTTTCCTAGAGAACTACCAGCAGCCAATGTGACGACTCCATTTTATCTTTGCCACTGATGTTAATTGGCTTTCCATGACTATATCAATTATAGCAAATAACTGAAACAATCACCTTAAAAAGAGACAAAGATTATTTTGGCTCACAGTTTTGGAAGTTTCAGTCTGTAGTTAAGGAGCACTGTGGTTTGGGCCTGAAGCCAGGTAGAACTTCCTGCTGGAAGGGTGGGAAAGAGTCGGTGGCCCATGTTATAGTGGCCCAGAAAAAAGAGAGGGAGAAAGAAGCAAAGACTAACATCTGGCAGTCACTAAAGGCATGATGATCCTAGACCCTTCTTGAAGCCCCTCATTTTAAAGACACTATAATCCTCCAATAGCAGCATGGATTCAGGATCCATCTTAAACACATGGGCCTTCAAGGGACATTTCAGATCTAAGCTGCAACACAACCCATCCCTGTTGAGCAGTGAGGAAGGAGTCATGACTTTTCCCCATATGACATGACAGAAGAATAAATTGAGACTCAAAAGTTAGGTAATTAGCTTAAATCCACACATTTAATGCTCACAGCTACAAAACACTTCTTGCAAATGATTTCCACAACATCTGTTCTCTGCTCTCTTTAGTAAAAGAACCCAGATTATGGGGAGAGCAGCAGCATGTCCAGCCTCAAGTCCACAGGCCTCAAGTCCTTGCCTGTAAGCAGCAAAAGTCATAAGATTAATTTCTTACCAGTGAGTTAGAGGCACACAGTCAGGGTGAAACTGTCTGCACACAGCTCCGTGGAAGGAGTGGCAACTCGTCTGGCTTCTTTGCCATTCTACCCTTCCCTCTTCCTCCTTCAGATGAGAGGATAAAGACTGCAGGGGCCACATGGGGACCATGAAGCAACGTTGAGCAGGAACTAAGTTTCTCCAAGAGGTGAGTAGAAAGACAAGAGGAACCTGGTCGCTGGTGAGGTCACAAGGCCTGTTCTCTTCCATGCTACATTACTTGCTCCTAGAATAATGGTTATGTGAGCAAACTAACTCTGCTTCTGTTATTTCTGATGGACTAAGGGAGCCAGGAATTGAACCAAGGCCAAACCCACATCTTGACCCTTAGGTTATATTAAGCCACTTTTTCTCGGGGGGACAGTCCGCACAATGGAGATTCTATGACTATGGAAGTCCCCATCCATGGCCGATAAAGACTGTAAAATTCTTCATCTGACAATTCTTTTTCAGGACAACTAGAGTTACAAGTCTTGCTTCTAAGTAAGAATAATGGTAGCCTCCTAATGGCAACAGAAGAGGTAGAACTTATAAAAAATGAAAGTAGAAATAGCCTAACACTGCATAAATTTATCAGTATTACCTACATGAGAATGTGGCTTTATGGGAAAGAACAATATGACAAATGTTTAGAAACAGAAAGCTGTGATCCTGGCTTCCCTGGGATCACCACTGGCTTTGCCACAGCATTTGCTACTCATCTTAGAAAAACTAAACAATAACATCATTTCTCTGTCTTCTTCTTCAATGTAAATAAAGTCAATCTTTGTGCCAAAGGCTTATGATGAGAGTCCAGTGATGAATTATACATAAAATCTTTTCAAAAGAGTCAATGCTTCTCTGAACATGGAAGGAATCATTATATGAATATTGAATTCCTAGTACATGAGGACCCAAGAGTCTGTGGTATCATTATCAGTTCTTAGTGACCCCAGTTTTCTCACTCTTTTTCAGTCATTATTTGCCAGGATATCCCAGGAGATGTAGGAATAAAGTCAGGATAGAGTGACATTGTCATAGTGAAGGACAGATGTGCCCATACGTGTGTGTGTGTGTGCTCGCATGTGTGCATGCATGTGCATGTGTGCGCTAAAGATGTCACCTATTTCTCTTTGAGTTTCATACGTTTCATGCAAAGAATTGCTGAATATTCATCCATCTATCTAGCATCCACAAGTACACTATTAGAAATGCATTACTTATCTATATTTTCAAAATGTTGAAATAATTCAGTGTTGATCCTTCTGCGAGATAGGTTTGCTACCTTTAAACCAAACTGACAATAACACCCAACCTGTCTTCAGTTTCTCTCAAGTTGTGCTCATATCCTTGATGCCTCTAACAGACCACAGACTGCCTGTGAGAACCCTGTATGTCATCATTAATTTGAAAAGGGCCCAAAATAGCAAAACCTCACTTTTGCTAGGGAAGGGAAAGAAGCAAGAAAAGGGCAAATGGATGGTTATTCATGAGCCTCCCAGGCTGCCATGATAAATAACCCTGGCCTCCATCTCCTCTTTGCTGGGCTCATAATTTTCTCCCTGAAGGTGTTTTACCTGCACAGGAAGAGCCAGGCTGGAGGGACGTCTAGTAAAAATGATTTTTAAAGCATCTTAAAACACAAAAGCCCATGTTTGGGTTATGAGCCCTTCTTTTTGCATACAGCAAACAATCCCCAATTAATCTCCGCGGATGGAGGAGATGGGGCTAAAACAGCTTGCCGTGCCTGGTCTGGGCTTTTGTGACAGTCGAGTAATGTTAAAAGAAAGCTAAATGACCTATGAGGGCATTTTCTTTAAATGCGAGCGAAAGCATCCGGAGTGGAGCTTCTACCACCGCAGCACGGAGTTCACCATCCAAACAGGGTTTTAGCACATAGGTAGGGAACACGAGTGCCATTTCCACCTAAAAAGGGTGGTGTGGTATTTGTGATGAACAGCTGTGCAAAAATAATCAGTAAAGTACAGCCTCTCGGTTTTCTCTGCAGGCTCCCAGTACCCTTTCATTGTTTCAACAGGAAGTTGCTGCTTTCTGGGTGCTGACAGGCAAGGCAAAGTGACATGTTTGGCAAACAATTTTACTGTTTTCCTCTCTCTCCTTATGAAGGATATTTATAGACTCTGAATGGCAATTGGTTCAGCTTTCCCACACAGTTATCTTCTTGGGCATGGATTAAATGCAGATCTGGGTGTTGAAAGACATTTACATAAGTGCTGTTTGTGAACATGAAGGCCAGTTCGTCTATTACCAGCAGAACATTTAAATCTTAATGACTGGCATTGTTGTCTAAAAGACAGTGTTTTTCCTGCTGAGAAACTGCATTAGATTGAAGAAACAGAGCTCATTTCCATTCTCCCAGCAGTCTCTCTAGAAATGACATGCAGTGCTTGAAACTGTTTATTTCCAAATTCAGGCCTCCCTTGCATCAGTCATCAGCTTCAATTACCAGTTTTCCGGAGCCCAGCCGTCAGGCAGTCTGACACCGAGGTCCGGCCTAATTCCCACCTTCTCCAGAGTCAAGAGCATAATGTGCGGATGAAAAGGTGCAAAATAGCCCGGACTTCATTAGCATGCAGGGCCTGGCTGTTCATTTGCTGGCTGTGAATGGAAGTTCTGACACTCGGAGCTCGCTGCAAAATGAGAAAAGTCCTCTTCAGGGGAGATGAGGTCCTCGGTGGTGAGGAAAGGTCATCAAAAAGACAGCCACTGCCCTTGCTCCCTGCTCTCCACGACTGCTTACTGATTCCAGGAACACCTCATTACACGCCGGATCAACATATTATTGCCATGTTCTGGGACTGAATTGTTTACAAGTGTCTTTATCGCCAGCAAAGGCCTGCCCAGAGATGCGTGACTACACTCATTTGGCTGTGACCCACCAATTATGTGTTATCCGATATGTTGTCGGGTATCTTGATCTTTGCCCGGGTCTTCTCCTGGCATCAACATAGTCCCATTTACTACTTCTTTCCAACCACTCTTTGGGAGAGTAGCCATTAGCCTGTCAGTATGGAAGTGTGTGTGTGTGTGTGTGTGTGTGTGTGTGTGTGTGTGTGTGTGTGTGTTACCTCTGCTATCAGGAGTCTGAGCATCCTTCACCCATTGCTTGCTATGCATAAGACTCATAATCATTTGGGGGAAAAAAGATCCCCATACTCTTTTTCATGGCATCCAGGATAACCCACACAGTTTGCAATCAGTATGCATGGCGGACAGCATAATACAGCGTGTTTCCAAGCTCGCTCTGCTTGCACATAGGCCCTACGACAGAGCTGTCATATTTTATTTGGGCAGAGCCACTGCAAACCACTGCACAGGACCATTTTAATCTTTCATTACAGACACTTCTATGGCTCCATAAATGGGAGAGTGGAACGGCAACTTGATTAAAGACTCAGTAAAGATATCGCACAGACCCCCCACCCCCCAAAATGTAAAGATAAAGCCACATTTTCTAATGAGCAAACTTCATTTGCAGGTCCCTCCGCTGGTGACTACTGATGCAATTTTAATGATGTTGAGAGTTGACAACTTTTGTTTATTTTTATAAACACTGTTTGGAGAAAATTTAATGACTCTGAGAAACTTTTGGGCAACCTCAAACAAATACTGAAGAGAGGCCATTTTACTTACACCACATTGCCATCAATAGCTTTTTGGTGAGTTTTCCAGGGGAGGATGTAACAAAGCAAATGCCAAGCAACTGGCTTCCACTTTTTCTGGATACCCAGTTCCTTGGCAGTGTACACACACATTATCATGAGTAAAAAAGAAATTCAAGAATCCAAGGTGGCACTTGTACATGCAGTCATTTCCAGCAGTTTCCCAGGCTTGTGTGGTATTTATCATTCTTCGTTTTCTTTGGGCACATTTTTTTTAACCTCTCCAGATTTTGGAGAGGGTTGCTTGAGGGTTTGTTTTTTCAAAAAAAGATACTGAGTTGTTTTTGTTATTCCTGTTATAGGTGAAGACCCCACATCATGTTGCTGCAGCCAAATTGGAGTCAATGTTGAGGTATCTGCTATGCCTAGTGTTGGACACTGCAGATTTTGTAAGTATCATCAACCAACAAATAGCCTTAGGATTACACTACTATTTTTGAAGACCTGATTACTGTGCAGAAGTTTGGTCAAGGGATAAAGAAGGAATGTTTACCAAGGTTTCCATAGGAGGAGCGTCTCAGTGTGATTGAGTTCCAGAGAATGACAAAAAAGATGATTCTCAATAACAAGGGATCATCCAAAGAAAAGGACTTCTTGAAAATGTGTGACGATGTCACATTGCCCTGTCTAGAGGCCACTGGGGAACAAATGTTCTAAGCAGAGAAACAACTCTTTCCAGAAGCTTCTGACAAATTTTATAACCTGATCATCTGTTATTTCAGCCATAAAGAGAATTTCTCTGCTATGGCTTTAACATCCTATCTTCTTCATGAATCTCCCCCAAAAGGCAAGAAATTGTTCTCCTCAATTAACAGAATGGCTTTGAATTTCTTTCCAAACTTTAAGAGTCTCAGCTGTCCACTTAATTTTTTAATGGCTAAGGGAAAGCACATATACACAATCTGCAAATCCAGAGATGTAGCAAAACAATCAGATGACAACTAATAACAACAAAGCCTTATTTTAAAAGCCGTTTATTAAATAGAACTTGGTGCTGGGGAACTTTCTAGAAACTTAGCAAATACATACTTATTACTCATAGCAGCCATCTGATTTTGGGTATTTTATTCCCATTTAACAGATGAAGAAACATTTTCATATATCCCAAAGCTTCCAATGTATTCAATATTACATTGCCAATGATGGAGGCAGAGTGTAAATAAACTCAGACATGACCCATAGCACTGCCCATGTTCTATTCTACTTCTTCTAAAACAGATCATGTTATATATTGTGAAATAGAAAATGCTCAATGTAAAATAAGGTGAAAGGGGACAATGTGGAGATTGTAACAAAAAAGTAAGGAAACAAATTTTATATATATGGGGGGGTGGTAGGGTGGGTGGGGCTATGGGAAAAAATGAGAATTAAGTTGTGTCTTATACTGGTACAAATCCCGATTATGGAGTGCAATCATGATGTGTATATTTAATGTACCAATAAAGATAATTTTAAAAAAAAACTGATCATCCTTTATAGATTTCCAAGAACACATCAATGTGCATTGTCTGTGTGGCAACCATTCAGTCCAAAGAGATGCTGGTTATAATAGTATGTCAAAATCATCACCTTGACATATCTATACTATCTTGCATGAGGTTGGCTGAAGCATAAACTTTTGGTTTATATAATAAAGAAAACTGTGATCCAGAGGCACAATTCAAGCGACTTAATTTTTAAAGATTGGGTTGCAGGAAGAATGTGTTCAGGAACTGCAGAAATCCTCTTGTGTCAGTAGTAGCCACTGAGAAAGTCTTGTCAATCTGTAGTCCCTCTGCTCATACCAACTGTCTCCCCATCTACCTTCAGTGGCTTTACTGAAAAACAACATACTTAGCAGCATACTTCATAGGGTCATGATAGTCTGTTTGCTTTAGGACTTACTCTACTATTGGAAACCTCATAATTAAGAGTTCAAAACAGGAACCTGAATTCTGAATTGTTGATGGACATGCATCCACTGGCTCCACATCCACACAAACCTCGTCATAGCTTCTAGAATATTCCCGTGTCTCATGTCTCCACTGCTCTCCGGTGTCCATGAAAGTGGCAGCCATTCAGTACATCTGCAGGATCACTGGCCTGGCTGCTGTGAAAGGAGATGACTGGCATGAGGGGTCCCTCCTCCTCAGTTTCCATTCAGCATGGTGCCTCAGGTCTTCCAGCACATTCTCACTGTGCCTGTGTTTTCTATGAGAGAAAGAGAAATATAGCTCTCATTGGCTGATTTACACTAAATCACAGACATTTCAATTCATACCCTCTCTTCCCCAATCTATCTCCTACCTATGTTTTAAAGGAGGCTAATACATTCAGCAGGGAATAGTTCATTATGGCAGGATGGGAGCTGTTTGCAAAGGGGATGGATGCCTTCTAGGAACCTTCTAGGAGACTCATTCCATCCATAAACACCATACTCCTACACCCAAGTATATATGTCACCACAGTCTCATTTAGGCTGGGTGGATTTCAGAACTATTTAATTTTTCAGAATATGCAGCTGAAACTTCAGATAAATCTACTAGAAAGGAGTTCTACTGACTTGGATCTTCATGCCAAGGTCTATGCATGCCAGCCACCCTCTCCCTTGGCCCTGACTTCTGTGTCTATTTTCTGTACAGATACACATTGAGTTGACCATGTGTTCCAAACTGTGCAGGGTGGTCTTGATGCTCTAACTTGAGTTTCCTGTCTTGTGAAGAGTCAACAATAAATAGCAATAAATAATATCATAAGATGCCAATGATTAAGGACAAAATAACAAGTGTGTATAGCAAGAGATACCCTAGGAGTTTAGGGGGCTATAGAAGTCCTCCTCAGCATGATGAGAAGGGCTTCCTATATGAAGTAAAACAGATATTTGTTTTGGGATTTGAATAAATGAAAGGAAGGTAAGTAGAAATGTGGCCACACCAATTACTCCCATTCTGTGTAACTCCTTCCACCAAAAGACAGTGCCTAAATGCCTCCCCGCCCCCAAAACTGCCCCTTATATACATAAGCTTTGTTTCCTTTTTTATTATCATCTCATTATTCTACCCTTTGTTATTTACTCTTTTATTTCATTTCCCTTTGAATATTTTCTATTTCACAGTATCTACCATACATTCTAGAACTCATTCACATCTTCATTTTCTCATACCAAAGAAAAGGTTACTTACTCTAACCAACAGAATGAGACCAGAGTGACATCATCAGCCTCTTGGCTGCACTGACCTCAAAAGGACTAGAAGCTTCCACTGCCTGCCTCTTGGGACTCAGTTACCATGCAGTAGATGTCTATGCAAAGCTGTGCAATGAGTAGATGCCACTACAAACAGGGCCCAGGGAGTGAAAGTTTATCTTGGAATTTCCATATGAAAAGTCCTGGCTGAACCTCTGTGGAGAAATGTCCAATATGTCCTGCCTGGATTTTTGTTTTCAATTCAAATCCTTAGTGGCACATCATGAGTACATCGTGATTTCACTCAACAATGAGAATTTGTACCAGTATATGACACAACTTACTTCTCATTTTTCCCATGCCCTTACTCACCCTACAACCCCCATCCCCTTATATACATAAGCTTTGTTTCCTTTTTTATTATCATCTCATTATTTTACCCCTTGTTATTTACCCTTATATTCCATTTCCCTTTGAATATTTTCTATTCCACAGACTCTAGAACTCATTTATATCTTCATTTTCTCATACCAAAGAAAAGATACAATATTTATATATCTGTGACCTATGTATTTCACTTATGAAGATATGCTGAAGGGATATGCATTTGAGTATAAATGACTCAATCTTATCATTTTTTATCTGCCTGAATTCTTGACCCACAGAATTGGGGAAAAGCAAATTGTTGCTGTGTTAAACACCATGGAGTGGTTAAGCAGCACAACAGGTAAGTGATACAGTGAGGGAAAATTTGGTGAGAAGGGGTAAAAGGAAGCATAAGAGTGACAGCCTGCTTTTCATGTGTAAAGACAGCACCAGTAAAATATAAATGAATGTGTTTTGTATTGGCAGGGCTTTAAACTGAGTAAAGCAATGCCTATTAGGGCCAATGCTTCAGCTCTGTGCCTGGAAGAATACAAATTGTAAAACTGGGCCCTAACAATTGTAATGCAGGAAAGATTTTCAAGATCACTCACAAATGCCTTCCACAGCCGCTTCAGTCAGTGTCTGCACATGGCTCCCTGTTCTTGTGTGTCAGTATGTAACAGCTCAACGTCTGCCCACCAGCACTTGCAGCTTATGACCTTGGAACTTCATTTTGCCCCCTGAATCTTTCTCTGCCCATACAATAGGCTGAAAGTGTTAGGGAAAACGATTGCAAAAAAATATCCTCACCTAAGGATTGAAGACAATGGACTCACTGTAAGGCAAGTCTATGTTGCTGCTTAGAGCTCTCCCGACAGAATTGACTTCTGATTGTCCACAGTGGGAATTTGCACTTAATAGATCCTTCCCTTCTCTGCCCCTCAACTCCTGGGATATTTCCTGAGATCACCTTCCCAAAAAGCTGCTTAATTTTAGACAAAACTAAACCAAGATACTACCATGTGACAGTTAAGAAAAATAAAGCAAGGAAGTAGATTACTTTAAGTGGGTGCTGTAATAAAGTGAACCAAAACATGCATCTTTTCAATCAAAGTAGAAACACATTTGTCCCCCCACTTAACAGTCCAGAGTGGGTGGGCAGACTCCCCCTTAAGAAGTCCTCTCAGGAAGTCAGGCTAATGAGAATTTTGCTATCCTCAATACATGACTTCCATTAGCATCATTCCCAGGAGCCAGGAGTTGGCCTTACCAAATTATAAAATTGTTAGTATTCACATCACTTCTGCCTGTGTACCATTGGTGAGAACTAGTCACATGCACCACATGTAACTGCAAAGGAGACTGGGAAATGTAGTTAAGCTGAACAGCCAAGTGCCCACTGAGAAGAAAATAAATTGGTGAGAAGATGTAACAGGAATCTGTGACACAGGGAGATTAGGTAATTGCCCAACTGCCTGCAACTAGTCACCGGACAAGAAGAATTCTAAGCTTTCTAAACACTATTTTGTTCTTCTATCTCCATTTTTATTACAAGTGACTATAGCAAGTCTCCAATGTCACGCTGAAGAGTCTGGTGCTTTGCAGGGTCCGTCTCTTCTCATTACAGAGGCAGCAAAGCAGAATAATTTATAGGAGTTGCTGTCAGGTAAGGTCTCCAAAGCCAGTAGCAGAGAAGTCCCACACTCCTCAGTACACATGATCTCTCCTGGTAAGCAGAGACAGCCAGCCTCCCTGCTGACCCATGCTGATTTTGGTACAGTTTTTTAAATGGCACCATTTTCCTCCCAATTGTCCTGCCTTAGAACAGGATCTGAAAGACCTTAAGCACCTCTAATGACAATGATGTAAAGAATGCTCCTGAAGTTACATGAAGTCAAAACCACTGGCTTGTCATCCCAGTGGGCAAAGGGACAGGGAAGAGCAGGGAAGAGCTGACATCCAGGGGAGTCCGGGGCATTTTATACTCAACTCCGGCCAACCTGCATTTGTCTCTGTGGCCTCCACTGGCGAACAAACCACTATGTATGAAGGTGCTAGAAAGCTAAGCACAGTTCATTTAATGATTAAAATAAGAAAATGAGAGCAGACAAGTTATCTACATGATCCTATTTATAATTTTAATACAAATTTAATAAATTAACAAATTTTATAAATTTAGGGTTAAACTGGCCATGTATGTATATGTTATAACTTTCACGGGCCATGGGAGTAAATGAAATAGAAGACTGAGTTTTTTGGGAGGATTTAATGGTTTTGCACTGTTTATAACTCTCAAATTAGAAAATAAAAATCTGGGGCAGGGATGTAGCTCAGAGGTAGATTGCTTATGCTTAAGGACAAGGATGTGGGACTGGTTTCCAGCACCAAAAGAAAAATAAAAGTCCAATTCTTAGTGAGATTACACTGAGTCATTACATCATTATTCTGCCCCTTGACAACTCTTGAACTTTGTCCCTAAGGTAGAAGGTGGGACCCGTCACAGGTTAGACATTACCAGTTTATATTGCTTAATTTGACAAACACATCTATAATTGCCATCCCAGTTTTTCAGTCCATGTGAACACATGTAGCAGTTTCCCTGATATAATCTTTACATGAGAAAGTGGTAATAAGGATCTCCCTGCCAAAATAATTCTGGTTAGACTCTACAGACTTCCCACCTCATGCAGACCTCAGCCTCAACAGACTGTGGTGAATATATGGGTCTAATCACCAAAAAGCTAAGCATTTATCAGGATAATCCTTCCGAACTCATCAACTTTAATGGTATCCAGACGGCTTTTTTGGAGAGGGCTCATTAGTTTAAAAAAAACTCAAAATTTCCATGCTCTGTGATTTTTACTTACATAGTTAAAAATATAATCAGAGTTTCCTGTCTACTTGTTTAATAGCCATTTTTACCCATATACTGCTTTGAAAAATAGTCAAACAAATGTAAAGAAGATAAATACAGAGCATAAATGAACTACCGCCAATGAAAGTAGGTTGTATGCATAAAAATGAGTAAGCACCAGAGTTGCAGATTAAGAAACTGAATATGTTGGTGTTTAAAATTAGAATGGCTCCCAAAAGAATTGATAATGCTCCATTTAGGCAAAGAAATGTTTTCAAATCACTCCGCTGCCTAGAGAAGTCTGAATCAAAGTCAGAAATTAATAAAACGATGCAGACAGAGACTCCCCCCAATCATAAATAACAGAGATGATTTGTATGCATATAAAAGCCTGCAAGGCCCACTGGTGTCTATAGTTCTACAGGGAGAAATCTAATGAAATGCAAGAAGAAAATGTTAAAAATAGAAATAAATGTGCCTGGTAGAAATTCTATTGTCCTCCTCTGTGACACAATGACTTGTTTTCTGGAAAAGTGATTCTTCAATTGAGCCCAGGCAAGCATTGTATTCATTGTAAAGTTGTATATTTAGACCTATGGCTTGAAGGGTTTGCCTCTCTTTAAAGCTCAATGCTGCCTGGGACTCATTAGAGTACAAGGACAAAGCTCTATCACATTACTGTTTAGATATTACTCAGAACTTCCATGTAGTTCTCTGTGGCTTCAAGTACTTAGATTGTCAGTAGCACAGGACACAGAGAGTAGAATGTTGAATATGTGAGGTGTAGACATCAAACGTGTGCGAATGTATAGACAGAGAGATAAAGGCCATTACCGAACATCCTGTTATATTAATGTCGCAGCAAAACAATTTCAGGGTAAACAGATTTGTAGTAAGCAGCTACAATGAATAAGATGCAGGAATTAGAGCAGTCCGAGTCTCATTCAAGATCAAATGGTTGTTTTCTAGACTTTATATTGGGAACCAGTTCTGTTGCTGATGGCAGAAAGATAAAAGAACACAGTCATCACTGTGGGATCTTTATTGTTAGTGACAAAAAAAATGTCTAGGGCTAAATGTCTAAATTTGGGCTTGTTTTGACATGCGATGGTTACAAGTGTCTCCTTTCCTCCTTGGGCCAATTCGGTGTTTCACCTGGCTGTGTGGAGGATATGCCCTCCTACCTGTGCTGGGGAAAGGGACTGCTTTCAGGATGGATGAGGGCACCTTAGCTGCCGGAGAAGGGTGGAAAGAGAGAGTGTGACCAAAGAGGAAGGATGGGGACAATTAAAGACAATTAAAAACAAAATCCAGCCCAAATGACTCATTCTTGTTTTCTGGGTATTTTATTTATTGTATGCATTTATTTTTGGAATAAAAAATAATTGCATAGTAGGAGAAAAGTAAAAGGTAGAGAACCAATGTGTGGATAGCTATCTTTTTCCAACAGCCACCCCTGAGTCCTTTTCCTACAGTTTTCTCTAAGCTCAGGTGCAACCCCTCAGTGCCAGAGGAGCTGAGTAAAAACAGCTCTCCACCCCAGGCAGCCTCTCCCCGACTCCTGCTCTTGTTCCCCAAAGGTTGCTCTTCCTCAAGCCACAGTCTGTGCAGTCGTCTTGGGGCCTTAATAGAGAACCTGCCTACACCAGGTGTTCCAGGCCCCTTCGATTTTTTTTTTTAAAGTTAGGTTAGTACTTAATGATAATGACTTATTTTACACATTATCATCTGTTGATGTTTAAAAGATAAGAAGATATTGGTCACAGCGGTTGACTGAGGCCCTCGGAGGACTTTGGGAGACCTTGCCAAAACGTTTCCAAACTGAATAGTCATTGGGCCGCCAGATAATTCAGAAACTATTTGTATGAGCTGTTTATCAAATTATTAACCGCACAGATGTTGTTTGGCTGAAGAGCAGCTGAATCCCCTCTCCGGCAGCCGCGGAAACAAAGGTCTCTAAGAATAATTGGAGATGTGCACGGAATATTAAATTAATTTACTGCTCTTAATTCTTATGCAAATTTTGACCTCTGATGGAGCCTATCAATTACCCTGCGCGCAATGAAAGCGAAGGCGACAGTTTCTTTTCTTCTCTTTGCTTTTTTTTTTTTTTTTAAGAACTCGAAAGAGGAAATATTTGCAATAAGCAGACGGTAGAAGCACCGCGTAACTGGAATTATTTAATTGAATCTCCAAGTTTTCAGGGATGTCCGTGGAGGGTAAAACCCCAAGGCGCAGGGGAGAGACAGGAGGGGTGCAGGGGGCGGAGGAATTTGTAGGTTTGGCTGCACACCTGAGGGCGGGGTAGTGGATGCAGCGCGGGCTAGGGACCATTGGAGGCACATACAAGCAGCTTGCAGGCGGATTTGGGCCTTGGTGACCGCGCGAGCTCCGGGCTAGCTCTTGGCGTCGCAGGCGCTGGCGCGGCGTGGTTCTGCAAAAAGAAAAGCACGGACTTCCGGTTGCATATCTCTTGGGGTGGCTTTTCTTCCACAGATTCCTGAAAGGTCCTTATCTGAGCTCTGGCTTCCCTTTCTTTATTTTTCAAAGGTTTTGACCAGCCTTTACAAGTTCTCTTCAAAAAAAAAAAAAAAGATTGTTGTTGTCTTTTAATGCTTGGAATCTCACACCCCTACGCTGCACTCTGCTCAACTCTACTGAAATCCCGGATGGGCCGAAGTCGGCTCTAATTGTCCCCTGCGTGGAGCAGTGACACCCACTCGTTTCCCTGAACTGAGCAAACGCCTGGGCTTTGTCTGCTCCTGTGGCTTAAGCGCTGGGCGGCTTCTGCGCCCGGGTGGCAGGTTGTAAGGCTGGGGTCTCCGCGTCTTTCATCTTTCTAATAAGGAAAACCCATTCGGGCGCATAATGTCATCAGCCCCGGCCCGACCTCGCCGGGACCTCCGCAGCCCAAGGATGTCACCAGAGGCCCCTGGCGCAGTCACGACGCGCCGCCTTTCAGCTCCTCGCTGTCCCCACAAAAGCCAGACAACAATATCAATTAATCATGCAGCGAGCGAACAAGGAGATTTATCCCGCGACAAACAGCCCCACCGAGAGCCGCTGAATGGGCGTGATTAGCATGTGAAAAGCGAGCAAAACTCCGCAGTTCAACAGCTAAAGAGCAATTTGATGGGGCTGGGATGGGGAAATTACTTGATTAGCGTCGTCGGAGGAGAGCGCGGTGACAGCCCCTCGGCCAGGAATCCGACACGGGAACAAAACGCGCCGGTAACCGCTTAGCGCGGAGGGAGCATGGGTGAGGGCGCGGGGCTCGGATTGGCACTGGCATCGGCACCGAGGTGGGGACAGGAATTGGGCAGCCCGGCTGGGCTGCAAGCCGCCACCCTAGATCGTGCCCAAAGAAGCTCCCAAGCTGGGACAGCAGGGCACCTGCGTACCACCCCCAGAACTAGAGGTCTCCCCTTCGTTTGTACCGCTGCCCCTGAGACAGAGGCGCGAGAGCAGGAAAGTCCCCACCCCACGAGGATTCTAGACTTCTCTTGCGTTTCCAGGGGCGCAGTCCGTGGCCGAGGCAATCTCTGCTCGCCCCAGGGTTCTGGCCCTGCCTCGCAGTTCCGGTGCCTGCGACGTAGTAGTTCCTCGGAGAAGCTCGCCTCGGTTCGCACAGGCAATGAACTTTGTATCCCTGCAAGACTGGTTTTCCCAAACCTCCCACTTGGAAAGGCCGCCGCTTTGGGGCTTGGCACTTGGCAAAAACGGGTCCCTGGTTGAGCCCTTTCCTCTGGCGGCTGGACAAGGGCGCGCGGGGGTGGGTACAGAGCGATGCCAGGCGAAGGTGCCACAGCCCTGGCACAAGGGCAGCCGGGAGCCAGAACACTACCCTCCCCCGCGCCCAGCTCAGCGGGGCAGCCGCAGCTTGCGCTGGATCCGAATACACAGGGCCGGGTCTGGCGGCATAGGAAATTGGGTGACGCGGTTTCTCCCCAGACTTAGGGGTCAACACCCAAGATTTTTGGCCCAGGTTTGAGTTTGGGTACACTTGGGACTCCCAAGTAGGCTTTTATCTGCGAGGGAGACGAGTGACCTAGAAAAGTACTGAGGAAGACCTCAGCGATGGGGGAGCAGGACGAGCCCCGTTGGCAAGAGAAGGCTTCTGAACCTTTCTGCTCCTCATCACCCAGTCTCCGACGCCCTCGCCCGGAGCTAAAGCCAGTGTCCCCGCAGGAGAAGAGAACTTAGTTTCCCACTCTGGGAGCGAACCCACAACTCCTTGTCCCAGTGCCAAGGAGGAGAAAAAGCTCCCACTGTGACCCCCGAGGCCCTGCCACCCGGCCCTGATCCTTGAGTCCAAGAACAGGTCTAGCATGTCTACCTGAGCAGGACGCACTGGGAGGTCCCCAGGATCCTGCCTTCAGCACGTTCAGGAGAGTGGGACTCTAACGCGGCCTACTGAAGCGCATGAACGATATCATGACAACTTCCACCAACAGATTCCCCAAGCCCGCTCTGTTGTAGTTAACTCTACTCCGGCACAAAAGGACAACTCTTGTGTTATATGTTTTTAAAGTGTAGGGAGTAGATCGCCCCATCCAGCTGGACAGTTGTCAGTCCAACAGTGCGAATTAAACCACAGCAAGTGGTAGACTGCAGAAGATTTAAATCTTTCTCCAGTGTCTTCTTCTGCCTGCCATTCGCTCTTTCCTTGTTCTCTCTGGTCTTGGCGTTCCGTCTTCCTGCCAGGGCGCCCGACTTGGCGCTAGTTGTGAAGGCAGTAAGGCCTACCGAGCGCACCCGGGTCTGCGCAGCAGGGTGCAGCAGCGGGACCAGCCCTGGCCGGCAGCCGCTCGGCGCTCAGCCCTGGGACTCGAGACACGGGACCCGCAGGGCCCCAGCTCCGCGGCGATCTCCAAACGCCCAGACTCGGAAAGTAACCGAGAAATCTCAACACTAACTCGCAGTGACCCCGAAACGCATCCTGAGGTGGCTGGGCCTCGCATCTTAATTCCAAAGCCAAGTAGTTTGAATCGCCTCAAAGTTGGCAGACGGAAGGGGTGGTGGCAAGGAACAAAGTGGCTGGATGTCTTTGCTTGCGAGATGGCAGCCTGTTCCCACCAATAGCGAATGCTTTGGGCTGGCTTTGTAGTTATTTTTACAAGTTCTGCCCAGTGCCGGTCATATTGCCCTGAAAAGCAAAAGAGGCCGTTGCAATTTATTCCAATGGGCGGTTTTTAAGAAGCTGGCAATTTGAACCGGCTGGGTGTTATTTAGTGCAATATGAAATCAAATGATCCTATTTCTCAAATAACAGTGTCTGTGAGGAGAAGTGAATCCTCTGAAAGGGTAATTGTCTGCTGATGGTGTTTCCCATTATCCCGATCTTGGCCTAAATGATGTTCTGCAGCAGGGCGGAGACTCAGGGTGAAATCAATGCGCGCTGACTGCTGACTTGCGTCCGGGACGTGGCGAGAGACCCCGCCACCGGCTCCCCCATGCATCCGCGCAGAATGCCACCAGAGGCACCACCGATTTCAAGGTCATTTTTGCAGGTATCTTTCGAAAACATTAGACTTGAGGGATTTCGTGGATATGGAGAATAAAACTAACTCCTCTTGTCACCAGTTTGGGAGTCGTTAGTATTCTGGTATCTTTAAGTCAGATGGCAGATTGTCCGTAATCTGAGGAACTGGCGCCCACCATGCCCCCTCATCTCGATATCAACATTCACAGCGTGGAGTGTTTCTTTCCAAAGACACACTTGTGTCTTCAACTTTTCCAGTCCGACTTCTAGTTTCCTTTATTTCCGGGGAAGGGCACTGCGTCCACGAGGCACACATTGTTTATCGTGTGTTCGCTGTGCATGTGCGAGAGACAGAGACAGACAGACAGACAGACAGAACTTTGGGACAACACAACAAGGTTGGCCCTAGATTTGGAAGCTATTCCCCGTGAGTCTGGCTACTTTTCATAAAGAGCTAGACATGTGGCTAAGACAGGCACGGACCAGGAGCAAACGCAAGGAATGAATTTGATAACGGACAGCGGGGGAACGGAGGGGCCTGGCCGCGTGGCCCCTCTAGCAAGCCTGCACCTGGGGTGGCTCATGGAGCGCACAGGTAGCACCCAGGCCTGACTCTCTTCTAGAGGCGGCCTTGCCCCTAAACCTGTGTAATTACTGGACTGCTAACTCACCTTGAGGAGAACGGCCTTCTTAGAGTCGCGCCCCGGCAGAGGTGCAGAGGAGCACGGCCCTAGAAGGAAGGCAGGCACGCACGCAGGCATCTGCTTCTCCAAACCACACTGCGCCTAGGGCGCCTTGAGGCTTTTGCCTCTCACTGGAGGTTGAGCCTTGGAACTTGTTTCTGCTCTGGCTAGGCAGCCTAATGTTCATTCTCCGAGTATTTTGAGTTTATAATATGTGTCTATATATGTGAGCACATACATATCTAAACTTACACATCCACGCACACTTATGCACACAGCGACCTCCATTTATAACCCATTTGGCTGCTCCTGAGGCGACCCCCTTCCTTGGTGGTACAGTACTTCCTAGTTGCTCAACAAAGTGGAATAAATGATGATTTCTGCATACGCAAGGAAATGGCTGTAGGAAGTCTTCCTCCCTTCTATCAAGAGGTTTGGGCCAGACCACACCGCAGTCACTCAGTGGTCCTGGCCCCTTCCCTGCCTCTGGTGCAGGAGAACATGCAGTGTAGTTTCAGCTCACGGGGTCCGTTCCCAATTTTCCGGCTGAAAATCCAACCAGGGCGTGATCTGGTTTGATGCTTCAACTTGACCCTCCAGTTCTGGATTTGAACAAACCCCAAATAGGTTTCCTAGGGTCATCAGAGACGGTCTTGATCCAGGAGGGCCACCTTCCCAGCTGCTGGACCCTACAAGGCCATCACTAAATAAAAGGCGACCTGAGTTGTGTCCTGTCAGTGGCGCTGGACGACCTACGCCCCTGGGCGGCGGGGGCCGCGTGGAGACGGATCCCTTCTCTGGTGCGGCCCTGAGCTTCTACCAAGGAAAAGGGCGCACGCTTGGCCCTCCTTTACCAGCTAAAGAGGAAAGAGCCGGGCTGGGATCCCCCAGGGAACCTCAGCTCACACCAGGTACTCGTGCTGTCAAGTTGGAGACCCCAGTCCCCGCACTCCGAGTTTTGTCGGGGTTTCTCCTCCTCCCGCAACCACAGCCTACAATGTGGCAGTAAAACCCATCGTCTCCCCCGCCCCACATGCCTGCCTTTCCTCGGACTGAGCCCTGCTAGGGGAACGGAGAGGCTCTGGGTGGCCCAGCCCGTTCGCCACCTCGGTCGGGTCCCCCAGGAGAACCCGCTCCCAGTCAAGATGCTCGGGAGGAGGGGCCCAGGTCTGCGCCCCCTCTTCGCGGAGGTCTTGGGGTCCCAGAAACTCTCCAAACCTCTGTGAGACGATATAAAATTTAGATCTTCCCCTGCCTGGGGCTATTGTCCGGCCGTCTGGGCTCTTCCTTCTGGTGGCTCAAACCCAAGCGGCGCAGTCCCCACGCCTCCCGCGCCCCTGAGGCGAGTCACGTCCCCACCGCCTCCCCGGCCCCTCTCCAGCCCTTCCGCAGCCCCACTGACCTCGGGAAGACGCGGACCGCGGCGCGAGCCTCGCCTGGCGCGGTGCACAGCGAGCGAGCCGGCTCCGCGCGCAGCCCAGACCCACCGGCTGGCGGCGTCCGCCCGGTTGGCCGGGAGCGTAGCGCTCCCCTCCCCCACGCCTTATAATTTAATCACACGCGATATTAAATGATCAAGCCGCTCATTAATCATCACGCGAGTCACTGAGACTGAACGCGCCGCTGAGTGTTTGGACAGCCGATCCTCGTAGCCGGGCTCGGGAGGGTCTGCTCTGGGGGATGGGCTCTCCAACCACTCCTGAGACTGGTGGGGCCGCCCGCCCGCGAAACGTCTGGATGAGCGCAGGCGGGACTGCTGCAGAGTTCGGGCCAGGGCGCGTTCAAAACCCAAACGCGTCTCGCCTGGACCCTTTTACACTCGGATTTGGAGCGCGGTGATTATGATTAAAACAGCCGGCCGAGTATAATCAACAGCATCTTAATTTGCAATTTTTCAGAAGGGCGAATTTGACCAGAATCCCAGGGTGGAAGGTACGAAGTTAAAAAAACTTGACAGAGCCGGATTCCTTAGGTCATCTCAAAGGAAAACTTTCCCATAATTTAAATGAATTCTTTCAGTTTAAGCATAATACAAATGGGAAGAAAGAAAAACAAACAAGTTTTTTTTTTTTCAATTAAACGCTTGATTTAGGGTTTTTGTTTCTAAAATAGCCCATGACTTTCACACTATAGTAGTTAAAATCTGGTTTTACTTCCTAGGGCTCCTCCATTCCATTTCTATTAGGTGAACCTTTTAAAATGAATAAGCCAATTAAGTTCTTAGGAAGTGCTCACGATTGTCTTAGGGTACCTCGGGCTCCTGCGCACCAGCAGATCCAAACACAAAAAGAAGGACTCTGCCAACCAAACACATTCCTGAAAATTCGCAGTTTAGAGTTGTCTTTGGAAGAGATGCAGCTCCCACCTACAGCCTCCTTCTACCTCAACATAAAGGCAAGAACCAGGAGAATGCCAGTTTATGAAGCAAAAGGATACATATTTGGCTCCTTTGGGAAGGAACATTTACTGACAAAATATTAGGTCCAGTCCATTTGTCTTTACTTTCAAAATATATAAAATAAAGACAAATATCAGCCTGTGCTATATTTAAAATCCTTAACTGCTAAATTATACTGGTTTTCTACCTGACTGTGCAATCCATTTAATAAGCAAATAAGCACATAAATCCTGACCCGCGATTGTGTTTTATCACACCATATCATCAATAATATCGAATGTGTCTTAGACTGCTCATGAGATACTTTCACTCCAATGAGTCTGTTGTCTGCATTTTCTATCCTGCTCCCTACACACAAAGAGATAGGTATCAGAACTACACACACACACACACACACACACACACACACAAATACATACACGAGCTAGGTGAAATTCATAAATCCTATAGAAGCTGAGGAGGGTTGTGATGGGTTGGGTTTTTGTTTTGTTTTGTTTTTTTCCCGAAAAGCCAGTAGAGAAAAAAAATATCTTGACTATCTTTATCCAGGCAGCTCATGCCTACATCTAGTCTGCAATGACAGAGACATTTGTCAGGGACTGAGAAACAGCTTTCCATCCCAGGAGCTCTTTCTAGGCAGAGTGAGCCATTGACAACTGCACACCAAAAAGAACCATGCCTAAATACTTTGTCTCCAAACCAGAGACATAACTGAGTGATCCAGTGTGCCTCAGGAGTTGTCTACTTCTGAAAGGTAGAAAAATCAAAGACTGAGTGAGAAGCTTTAAAAACATTAAACATAAAGTTTGGTTGACAGGAGGCACCTAAAGATAGAACCCATTTTTCTCCCTCACACTCCTGAGTCTCAGGGAAGTTGAGGAGCTGATTCACAACTCACTGTGAAAGCAAGAATCCATGTTTTTTGACTCCTAGTCCAGTGCTCTTTCCAAAGATTGTCTGTTTAAGTAGCTGGCATACAAACTTTTAGTTAGGTCTCTTTTGTCAGCCCTCCTCCTATCATACTGCCATTTTCTGAAGCTGTCAAGATGTAACAAATGTGGAAAGCATTGTACAAAGAAGGTGTAGAATCTGGACTCTAGATCCCCATTCATGCTAAGCAAGCACTCTGCCACTGAGCTGTACTTCCAGTCAGGACTCTGGCCCGGGGATAAGGATCCATTCAGCTATGAGTTTTAGTTTTGTAACCTTGGACAGGTCGCTCAGTAACTGGAATTGAGTTCACCCAGAATCCAGCCTGGAGCCAAAGATTTTTCAGGAGGTGATCTCAGGTAGAATGCAGGAGGAAGAGTAGGGAAGAGAAATGGAATCCAGGGCTGGGATTTAGCTCAGGGGCTGGCAAGTGGCAACTCAGCAAGTAGTTGACTTAGATCCCTGGTTGGGTGGGGAGAGAAAGAAGCAGACTGTAGGAAGCAATGCACAGGGAATGACAACAATCCAGTTTCCATTTTACCGATTTGATACAATGGGGACTTGTGACTGCTAAAAGAATTGGGGCAGGGGCAGTGCACAACTGGCTAGAGGGCCAGGGAACTGGTAGCCAACTCTGTTCACCTTGCTGAGCACTGCTGGGGAAGGTGTAAATTCTCAAGTGTCAGACCTGTCTCACAGGGGTCCAGCAGACTCTGGCCAAAGAACCACCTTAGGGAAAGAGTTCCAGGTGGTTGCAGTTGGGTGACACCTCAGTGTGCATCAGTATGGTTCTGAAGGGGCCCCATTCTCACCTCCCAGCCTGCACACTCTTTTGCATGTAGCTTTGCCACACTCCCATCCAGAGGAGGTGTCTATTTTTCTACCTGTTAAATTTGAGTAGGTCCTGTGACTGCTTTGACCACAGATGGCAATGACAGCTGCCAGCTCCAGGAATGGGTAATAACTGGCCTAGCAGTCTCTTTCCTGTTTCTCGGACCAGTGTCTCCCAGAACTCACTCCTTCAGAACCCAGCATCCATGGAGAGTACGTCAAGCCACTTAGAGGGACCAGGTGTATAAGCAGCACAACCGCTCTGCCACACCCCTAGCAGACAGCTACCATCAGCCTCCAGTCTGGACTGAGTCACTTTGGGCCCCTGGCCCAGCTGAGACTCCCTAAGGCTGCAACTCACCCATCTCATAGTCATCATATCATTGACCCAGCAATCAGTGGTTAGTTTTCTGTGTCAACTTACAGTACCCAGGCCTATTTAACCACACACCAATTTAGGAGTTGCTGTGACCATATCTTATTCAGCTAACATCTAAAGTCAACTGATTTTAAGTAGAACACATTACCCCATGTATCCCTAAGGGCTTTCAGAGAAACTATGTGTTATCTGGAGAAGAAATTCTGCCTTAATATTGCAACACCCACATTGGTGTAAGTTTGCAGCCTGCTAGTCAGTCTTTCACATTTGCTGCCCCTGCATTCACAGAGCCAGTTGCTTCACACACACACACACACACACACACACACACACACACACACACGCATGTCATTCCTTTGTGTCCAGCAGGGATTGATTCCCATATTCTCCACAAGTGCCAAAATTTGCACATGTTCAGGTTACTTCTAGGAAGACATAGCATCTACAGATAAGCAATGCAATTCTCCTATATACTTTTAAGGGAGGGTCTTAAGCAGATTAGGCATGTACTCTATTCCCAGGTCTCTCCTGTACACTTTAAATCATCTCTGCATTATTTATTATATCTAATACAATGGAAAAAGTTATGTGTCTGAATTATGTTTCTTCATATTGAGACACAATACCACACACCCACAAAGTAAAAGAAGAGACAGTTACTTTGGTTTGTGGTTTAGAAGATTCAGACTACGGGCAACTAGCTCCAAGGCAGGAACAGTGTGGTAGAAGGGTCTGGAGGAGGACAGGGGCTGGCATCATGGCAGCCAGGAAGCAGAGAGGGAAGGGAGGAGCTGAGAGGGGATGTGCTCTCACAGGCCACATCTCAATGAACAGCCTCCAACCAAGCTCCACCTCCTAACAGCACATTCAAGCTGAACTTATTCCTGGGTGAATTCGCTGATAAATATAGCAACCTATGATCCAATCACGTTCTAAAAGCCCCACCTCAGCACTCTGAGAGTCTTGGGGGATACTCTTGATCTAAAGCATAACATTATATAAATAATTATTCTACTGTATTATTTAGGGAATGATGACAAGAAACAAAGTTTGTATATGTTCGCTATAGCTACAACCATTGTGGGCCTGACTATATGTATTTGCATATATGTATGCATGTATATTTATATTAAGTACATATTATTTGTTTTGTTGCTCTGGGTAACTTGATAAAAAGCCCCAAGCAAGAATCACCCACCAAGCAGCACCCAGCAAACTCAAGAGAACCACAAAAAGTAATTTTAAAAAAATTGTTCATCATGCAACCAAGGATAGTCAGAATAGGAAGCGACAGTGCCTACTATGCATGCTGAGCCTCTCTATACCTCAGCTGATCAGCTCCTCAGTGAGGATCTTGTCCTAGATTGACCTTTTCCACCTCATGACCTAGTCACTCCCAAAGGTCCCACCTCTTGACACCAATACACTGGGGACTGGATTTTAAGCAATGAATTCTGGAGGGACATGAACATTCAGAGGCATTAATGTCCTGGGGGAAGCCAGTATCCATGGGTGATAAGCTGGGTAGATTTTTTAAACCTCATTCTCATCCCTCAATCAGCATGGCTCTTTTTACTCTACGTGGCCCCTTGGGAGTCCCAATGGGATTGAGCTACAGCTGGCCATGGTGATAACCTGCTCAGTAAGGTCCCTGATGACTGCTTGCTTCCTTTATATCCCTCCTGTCTCCTCTCTCTCTACCATTTCCTGGGATCACCTAAAGTTTACTAAATAAACTTGATCCCCAAAACCTTGTCTTGGGATCTGCTTTTGAGAAACCAATTTTGGTCATCTGACAAATAATTGAGCTGGTTCACAGCAGAACAAGAATAAGAACCTGAGTCTCTGACCTAGACCAAATCTCATGGCCTCAGCGGGAGAGGCTAACCCAGATGGAACAATGATCCCTGGTGTCTAGCAGTCTGTCCCTGACACAGCAAGGAAGCTCAGCTCTGGGAAGCATCACAGAGCCTAAGTGTAACTGGCTTCCAGCAGCAGCTTTCACAGCTAGGGATTAGAGCAAGGACTCAGGTGCAGACCACTGAAGCCAAGAAGGGATCATTTCTCTAAGGACAGGGGTAGTAGTGGCATGGGGTATGTAGAAATCTCACAAGAACTGGAGGAAGAGGGTCAGGGCAGTGGAGCACATCTGTCAGTATGACTGTAATTTTAGAAGGCTTAGAGGCATCAGTAGGGGCACAGCCCTGGGCCAGCTGTCCTCAGAAGCAGAGTGCAGATACACAGCTGACAAATGAACCACCTGTAGTGTGGCAGGTGTGGTGTGCCAGGAAAATGCCTGCACCCACAACATTTCTATGTGGGTTTTATAAGTTTAAACAGGAGTACATTGTATGATACAAAAATGCACTCAGCAAAAGAGGTCTAATGAGATAAATTGCCTTGTGTAATATCCATAAAATGAAGCTCCACATAGCTATTAAAATGATGTAGACTTACAGTTCTTCATAAACTGATTTTTTTAAAAAGTCATCCAAAACATGCTTAGCCAAAAAACAAGATATGGAATAGTGTGTTTAAAGAAAGTCCTTTTTTTTTTCCCCTCAAACAGAGTTTCATTACATAGTTCAGACTAGCCATGTATTCACTATGGAGTCCAGGCTGGGTTCAAATATGCAGATGACCTCCTGCCTCAGCCTCTTGAGTGCTGGGATTACAGGTGGTTACAATGCCTGGTCCTGGTATTTTTATATACATTTGTGTTGGAAATGGAGCCCAGCTTTTTGCACAAACTAGGCAAGCACTCTATTACTGAGTTACTTGGGACATCTCAAGTCCACTATTTTTATTTTTGACATTATATAATATCTAAATACAGAAATGTATAGATAGATACACAGACATAGACATAAATACGTACTTAGACACAAGAAAGAAGGAAAAGAAACTGAAGGACTGTTGGCAAAGATGAGAGTGATGATTTTCATAGTGTATCTTTTTCATAACTGGATTATATATGATGTATTGCTTCAATGAATATATGTGAGGTCTCAGAAGTCAGCCTCTAGAAAGAAGCTGAATGATGCAGAACCACACAGTCAGAAAGGGTAAAGGCTGCCCAAACTCAGGACAATCAATACTAGCCTGTGTTCATGGAGGGCTAACTCCAGCTGATGCCATTCCAGGACATCACCCCACTCACTACCTTTGCTCCTCTCAGCAACCGGGAGAGCAAAGCACTATCACTACCCCCTATTTTATAAGGGAGGAGCCAGAAATATAGCAAGAGTAAGTCATCAGCCCAAGGTCACAGGGTTTGTAAGTGGAGGCAATAGTATACTACATAGACAAGGCACCTGAGTTGAAATTCTCCACATCGGTATTCAACCGCCTCTCAAGGACACAACAGTAAGTGTCTGCTGGAGGAGGGAGGATGCTCAGTGTGGCTTTCCCAATGAGGTGCCCAGAACTGAATGAAGCCAACATCTCTATAAAGACCCATGGATAATCATAGACAATGAGAAGTGGAGCATTCCATACCCGCTGCCTCGTCACCTTGTAAACAAAAACCATGAAGCTGTCAAATTAAATGGCATTTATTATGCAAAATTCTTTGGTTTCAACCTGCCAGTGAGTGGGTAGGAACAGAGGGCCTAGAGTGGCCCTTTGTTTCCATCCCTTGCAGTTAGGAGTACTTGTTGAACCCTGATGAGAAGTGCGTCCAAGTGGCAAACAATTATGAAATCCACCACATGAATTTAGAGGAGAACCTTGGCACCGAAGGATTGTTCACTTGTGATTCAGCACCTACAGCCAGCCACTCAGCTTGCAAGCTGGCCCAGCCTGGTACACGGAGCTGCAGTCCAGTCCTGCAGGGAGAAAAAGTATAGGATTTGCTATCTGGAACTTATCACCTCTGAGGAGTCCTCTTTGTCTCCACAAGAGTAATCGTGGAGACCCCATGGAAGCACAAATTTACTGGCTTCAGGGGGAATCACAGACATGCAAGAGCTATGAGACTGTACCTGATATGGTGGTGCACACCTGGAATCCCAGTACTCAAGAAGCAGAAGCAGGAGGATCACCACAAATTCAAGCCAGCCACATTCTATTTTTTCCTTCTTTGGAAATCACACATCACACACACACACACACAAAGATGGTGTAGGAAATGGTTCATGAGATTGTGGGCAAACACATTTAATTTAAAGGACTCCATGAAGCTAGAAGCTAGTGTGGTTCCATTAGACCTTTGCTTCTGAGGACAGTGTCCCCAGGGCCTGATTACTTTGCATAAGGCCTACCTCTTGTAGGTCCGCATGGAAAACCCATAAACCCTCAGGCACTCAAATCATACCAAAATCCCAGTAACCTCCATAACGTGGGTGGGTGTCAGCCAGTCAATTAAGGGACCTAATAGTAAGAGACCTCCACAACATGATCTAGACTTGTGTTCCATCAAACAGAGCACTGTAGTCAGGTAGACACATAAAATTAACCACAGCAGCTCCCTTTTGACCCTGTAACATCCCACCAAGGATAGCACCTCACCTTTAGTTCCTGCCTTTTCACTTCCTGGAGATGTATGTGTGTCCCTGTCCTGTTATGTTACACCTCCTTCTCCTGTTGTTATCCATCTTTCCATTTTATATCTACACTGTCTAGCATAGTAGCTACTAGCTCTATGTAGCCTCGTGAGTTTAAATGTTAGTGGCTAAAGTTAAATTAAATTAAAAATTCAGTTTCTATTTACAGTACCATATTCAGTTGCTCAGTAGCCACATGTGGCTTTTGGCTATGATACTGTGAAGTACCCACTGAAACATTTCCATCATTGCAAAAAATCTTATTTGACAGAGCTGTTCTAGATGGCTCTTCATGATGTCTTTGCTTTCATTATCTGTACCTCTCTCCTCAGAAGTTGACTCTTAGTCTTTCTCTCCTATTTTTGAAGTCTCTCTCATCATCTGGATAGGCATGGAAATCCTCACTGAGAATTTTTTGGAAAGACAATTTGATGTAGCTGTATACTGCTAACATAGTGCTTGATGGTGGAAAGGGTTACATAAACAGATACGACAGCATGGCTTCCCAATCTACCTCTCCAGCATTGGTGGTATAGTGGTAAGCAGAGCTGCATTCTAGTCGGCCTCCTATGTCTGATTCCTTTCTATTTCCAGAGCCTAGGTTGCAGTGGCTAATACTGGCACACAGTGATTACAAATTAGATGTTTTCAATATTCATATCTATTATGAGTTGGACTGTGTCCTCTCTAACACATACACTTTGAAGTCCTAACCCCACAGTATTTCATAATGTGATTCTACTTGGAAATAGGGGTATTGTGGATATGGTTAGTTAAAATGAAGTTATACAGGAAGAGGATGACCCCGCCTAATCCAATAGGATTGGTACTTTTATTTTTTTAAATGGGGGGACATTTGGAGACACATATAGGCAGAATACTGTAGAATGGCAATGCAGAGACTGAGGCAATGTCTAAAATCAAGGAACACCAAAGGCTGCATGCAAACCAGCAGCAGCAAAGAGTAGCAGGGACCGTGTTCTTTCACCTCCCACAGAGGGAACAAACCCTGCAGATGCCTTATTCTTGACCTTCTGGCTCGCAGAATCATAACACAATAAATCCTACTGTTTAAACCACCCAAGTACTGGTCCTTTGTACTGCGGTTTTAACAAACTAATACAAATAGACATATTAAGTGTAGTAAAAATAAAATAAATTGCATGGTGTTTACATTTTCACTCTAAGATCGCTATGACTACTGGGCCAAGGCAGCAGTTTTTCTTGCCATTTGCCTAACAGGATTGTTAGAAACCCATATTCTGAACTAGAATCATTAATACTATACAGATTACCAGCTGACCTTGAGCTACTCTCTTACCTACCTTGAGTCTTTGTCCTTCTCTGTAAAATCAGGGCTGAGGTTAAAATCCCTCCCATTTCTAGCTAAGACCTTCTGGAAACCTATAGGAAATGTTGATCCAGACAGGCTTGATGGCCTACAGTACCACATAGATAGAGCAGAGCTGCTTTGCAGAAACTGGCTTTGCTAATATAGAAGAACCGAGAAAAAATACTAAGAGATGACTCTAGCAAATTAAATATTCCAAGTGAAGAACTCTGAATTTATTAAATCTGTCAGCATTTAGAATATGTAATTTTAGAATAAATATCCCAGAAATATTTCTTTCATTTGCTGTATGTTATTGTTAATGAAGAGATCTGCCATCTAGATTTGTTATGTCATTAATGAATCAACTATTGAATGTAATTTTAATTGTTTTACATTATCTGTTTATTATTGAATTATATTAACTTTAGATTCTCCTAAAATAGTCTAATAAAAAAAGAGGATGCTAAATGACTGCTCACTTGCTTGTTCTATGCTATTTGCTCAAAATCATTAGAGAATAGTTAATATTAATTGTTCAGGAATTTGTTTTCTCCTTTAAAGGCAAATCTGGGTGGGGAGATAGAGCTAATAAAATATTCTAAAAATGTAACACATTTTCTTTTGTCAAGTTTGTAGTAAAATTTTGATTATGCTAAAAATCAATAGAAGAAACTTTTATATTCTACCACTGCAACTAAGTGTAAGTTATATCAGTGCTACTCTTACAGCTGGCAAGAGAGACACTGCCCTACCTTTTGGGTACAACACAGCTATTCTGACCATTCTCTGGCCACTCCTCAGCAGGCAAGGAGGCCCTAGGGTCAGGACCATGCCCACAGGGAGCTCTCTCAAGCTCTCTCTCTCTCTCTCTCTCTCACACACACACACACCCCTCCTAGAACACACGCAGGCCACTCCTACGTGCACTGTGCATAGGGACCTACAATGCTTTCTAAGCCCTCTTTGTTGGGTGGACTGTCACTGATGTCCACCCTAACGCTGAGGGAAGGCTGAGGTAGGTGTGGAGGCGGAGCTAGGATTTGTGGGCTGGGGAGCAGGGAGGACATACACACACCTGCCAGTGAGCGAGGTTCTGCTGCTGGGGACTGGAGTAGGAAAGGAGCCTATCCTGGGCTTCTGGGCTCTTATGAAGGTACCTTGACCAAGGTATGAGCAGAGGATACCCCCTTTTACCTCACTTTTTTATCTTGATTTGTAACTTTTAGCATTCAGGGAGATGGCATCTGGGATTCCATTTGCAACCTTGCTCTGGACCTGTCAAGGTGAAGAAAGGCTAAGTGACATTGTAATTTTAAGCTGTCAATGGTTTCATTCTTCCTAATAATGATCAGCGTACTGGTTTAAGTCACTTCTTACATGAATGAAATTAAGGGCTGAGAAAAGAAACCTAAAGACATGAAGAAGTGAAATTCAGTGTGGGGGCATGTGATGATAACAACTGGTGGGTTGCTGGTGCTGGAACTTCTTATAGATCGAACACCTATTAACTAATCTGGTGCTACACTAATCTCGCCGGAACAGCTCCCTCTGGCCCTGTGAGGGGCCCTGGCCTTGCAAGGAGACCTATGTGTGCAGAAAGAGCAGATGTGAGGAGCCCAGGGAGGATTCCCAGGATGTCCAGGAGTGGTCATCGAGCTGTCCGCACACACATGATTGTCATAAAGGTCATACGTGACGCCTCGCCCCGACTGGAGCATTAAACACATCCTCAGGGTCGCCTGCATTATCAGTAAACTCGGTAGTACATCTATGGTTGTTGGTGCTGGTAGTAAAACAAATTTATCATAGTGCCTGGCACTCAGCTAATCCTGGAAGCGACAGAGGAAAGAGGAGGGAGAGGGAAAGGGATTGGGGATTTAGTTTAGTAGCAGCACGCCTACCTTACAAGTGCAAGGTCATGAGTTCGATCCCTGGTACCAGAAATAAAAAAAGAGGAGTAAAGAAGTGAGAGAACGCAGCTTGTAAGATTAACGTGAGTTGTGAGAGTTCCTGAGGATGAGAAGGCAAGACGCAGAGGAAGGGCAGAGAAGGACTCAAACCTAGAAAGAGGCTGGCCCCGCCACGCCACGACACGCCCCACCACGCCTCGCTTCGCCTCCTCCCGGCTTCTGGCGCCCTCAAAACGAGGCAAAGACACGCCCCTGCAAGGTGCCCCGCCCCCCTGAGGCACCTCGTCAGTTCTGGCCTGTAAATGGCCGGGGCGTCCCGGCCCCACCCCAGGAGTTCGCTCCGCCCCCGCCGGCAGCGGCGCGGTGTGTTTACCGAGGTGCATGCTGGGGCAGTGTCCGCCGCAACCCAGGCCCACAGGCCTCAAAGAGGCTGGGCTGGAGGGCACGGGTCCAGGTGGCAGCATGCGCCAGGCTTCCGCCGTGTCCCCTGCCCTGCTGAGCTCCGAGTACTACGAGAGAATAGGCCTCCTCCAGCAAGGGCTGCGGGACAGGTACGCCTCCGGGATGGGAGGGGGCGGGTCGGGCCAGGGCGCTCGGGTCCTCTGGGCCCTCTGTACCTCCCGGTCTTGGTCCACTCTGGCTCACTTGGATGCCCGGACAAAGCCTGGACTACGGCTTCTCGGGTCCCGGGGTTGGGGGTGACGCACAGCGGCTGGGACTCACAAGAGCGATCACACCCGCGTCTCTGAATTTGCCCAGACGCGAGAGTGGGAGATCTGCCTGTCACTCAACATCAAGCCCTGTGAATTTCTCCAGTCCCCTGCCGCACGCCCCCTCCTCATTCTCTTCAGGTTGTCATCCCACCTTGACAGCCCCCTGCATCCAGTTGACAGGTCCAGGAACTCAGACTGTAGAGTGTGTGTGTGAGACATGCCTCATTCAAATGCAGCTGACTTGGTGGTTGATTGGTTGGCTTTAGGGGGGCTAGCTACATTTCCAGGGAAGCGATGAAATTTCCAGCCAGTGAAGTTCAGCTTCCACAGAGTTCTTGATGCCTTTCATTAACATAAAAGATGGGAGCCAGGAAGCAGCTAGATCTAAAAGTACATAAAAAGAAAGAATTAGAAAGCAATTGACTGTAAATAGCCACATGAAAGGTAAATTGTTGGAACTCATATTTAGCTGCCAAATTAATTGGAGTTAGGTATCTCTTTAGTTGACAAGAAAGAAAATAGATTTTTTGGATCTCTTGATAAAAGCAATATTTAATGAGTGTTAAAAGTTACAAAATGACTCTTGTGAACAGGAGAGCAGTCTGTAACAATTCTAAAATGATAGCAATACAACAATTATGTATAAGGTAAAAAGTAATTTTGAAGAGGAGTTACATTCATCTTATGGTAGATTTAATTTTTGTCAGTTATTTATAGAGCATCTGAACAGGGCTCCTTAATTATCTGCACCATATTTTATCTTCTTTTCCACCTCCTGCCTTCTTACTACCATACTCACCTACCCCAGGGACCTCTTCATCGCCAGTTTAAAAAAAAAATAATTCCCTGCAGAATCTTCCCTGCCTTAACCTATCCCCTAACTTTTGCACCATTAGCATTCTCAAAGCTGTCTCTGACTTCCTGAGGATATAGTGTTCTGTCTGCATTGTGGTAAGAGTCAACAATTGACTTGCTCTTTGCTTAGACTGATAATTTCAGGAGGCTGGGAACCAAATTTAGCTAAGTCTTAAACTCATAATAGAATATTGGTGATGAAGCAGGTGCTTGGTAAATATTTGTTGAATTTATGGAAGAAATCCCAAAGTCAACCAACAAGTGTGTAGGAGCTAAGACAGAATGCTGTGGCTAGTGCTATTATCACTAAGTAATAACTATTTTCCAGTCCACCAGGAAAAGTGAATCTTATGATATTTCCAAGATGATGTTAAGTGTCAGCACACCCCTGATAATTGCTGTATTTCTAGATATTTACAGTGCTTCTGTTAGGTTTGAAGAGTGGCTTAGCTATCCCAGGCCTTCAGTTATTGTGTCTCTTAAATAAACACCTGATCTTAAAATGTTACTGATTTAAGTGGTATTCTTTTAAACTGGGTTAATTATGAGTTATTTTTGCTTCCTGTGCTAGAAACACCTGGTTGTTTACAGTCCTTATGGTACAGTGACTGTACAGTCATTCCTCACTTTATGTTTAATACTTATTGCTTTCATTATTAAGCAAGGTGAGGCTGTTGAAATTATATAAGAAGTTCAAGTTAAATTTTATGGCCTATTCGTGCTTCTGCATTTGGAGATTAGTTTTATTTTTAAGTCAGTACAAATCTATTGCTGTGTATATTCATTTTTCATTTTAAGAATCCATAACTAATTAATGCATAGTACCACAAAATAGAGGCAAGTAACTTTACGTAAAGACAAAGCTGCAATAAAAATGTGGAAACCAGAGTTTTAACCCATGACCCTTTGGGAGACTTTGATCAGATCATTTTTGGCCTTTGTAAACCTTGTTTCTCCAGAAGTGTGGGAATTGGAAGGATATGTAAAGTAAGATCGTGATTTTTTTTTTCATTATGAGAGTAATAGGCCTTAAAGTTTAAAAATATTCATGGGGCCGGGGATTTAGCTCAGTGGTTCTGCCGCCTGCCTTAGAAGATCAAGGGCCTGGGTTCAATCTCTGGTAACTATATACAACATGGAGACTCACACCCACCAACAATCAGTACCACATACCACAGTGTCAGGCATGGTGGCTCACTCCTATAATCCCAGTATTTGGGAGCCAGAGGCAGGAGGATTGCTGTGCGTTTGAGGCTCAGCTGGGCTACACAGTGAGCCCAGGACCAGCCTGAATTACAAGCGAGACCCTGTCTCAAAAAAAAAAAAAATTTCAGAGCTACAGTTTTGTAGTGCAATGCATAAAAAACATCATTGTGTCATGTTTGGATACACTATTTTATTAAAATCAGTACTAGTAACCACAAGAACTAACTACTGTCTCCTAAAATTCCATAGTCATTTCAAAAATTGGAATCTGGGTGGTAGTAAAGATGGTTTATCAATCTAGAAACTTTTGGGTAATGGGAGATTTAAAAACAAAATAAAGAAATACCTCCCCACACTTCACACTTCCCCAGCCATTATAGAGGAGATCTTTAAATGTGAGCTGGTATAACTGTGCCCTCATAATTGTCCTGTTTTGAGCTTGGTCCATTTTAGCTGTATTCTCACTTAGGCATAATTTTATAGCCTGAAAGTTTTCCTATGGGTATAGTGTTCTCTCTGCATTGTACTGAGAGTCAACAATTGAATCTTGAAGAATTTAATGGAGTGACTTGTAGTGTGTATAGTGCTCACAAACACGATAGAAACACGTAAGTGGAATTGGCTCTTCGAATTATTGTATAGAAAAGCATCTCTTTTAAAGGTCTTTCTTTCAATGCCAATATTGATTCAAAGTGAGATATCATAATAGTTTAGAAGTTGGCACTGAGATATTAGTTGACTAAAGCCAAGAATAGTGGACAGTTGTGATATTGAGACCAAAACAGAGTAATAAGTGGCTTAAAAGGAGAATATTCAGCCATATTAGGAACACCCAGCTGTGTCAGACTTTCCATGGTCCTGGTGAAGGAGTGCAGATGGCTGAAAACATAGAAGGCAGCATGTTTGAAAGGTTCTGAAATAGAGATTTAATATGTATGCATGAGAAGGCAATCCTACAATAAAGCTTCTCTTGCCTTTTTTTACTGGGATAAATATCCAGTTTTAAGTCTTACATTTGAAACAGGCTTAAAAACTTAGCAGAGTGCTGCCGTTTGGTTGAAGAGTTAGAAAATGGACCAGGAGTAAAGAATTGACAAGGTTTGTGCCACATTGCCTGGAATAAAATGTGATAATTCATTGTGTTAAGTAAGTATTCATTATGGAGAGGAAATGTGATAGTAGGCATATACACATACAGAAGACAGAACAGGAACAGAGGTGTTTTGCATTTGTTGTTAAAAAGAACTTGCTACTTGTTATAAATGTGGGATAAGTTATAAATGTGGGACAGAGACCTCCAATATTCCTCTTTTCCAGATTCATCAGTTACCTTACTTTGTTACATTTTCATGTTTTTTTACTAATACTCTTAGTCATTTGAAAATTATGGATAGGATAGCCCATTACTCCTAAAATCTCTAGTGAACAATCCATTAAAACAAGTATTACCGGGTAGTTCCTTTAATTTAAAACAATTTAATTATCCAATATGTTTGCCAATTAAACATATTCCATGTGTTGCTTACCCTACATGAAAAATTCAGCAAGACAAGCCAAAAGGTGCCAAACATTTATTTGAAAAGTGAAGAGTGAAGTGAGAAGGGAGAAACCAGCTCTAGAGAGTAAATTTGGCCCAAACAGGAGAAAAAATGAGCAACAATAAAAATGAGCCCTGGTCTAGAAGACACAGAGTGGGATACTGTGAGGAGTCGTGGTAGTGGGCTCTTCCTGGTGTCTGTATCCTTACCTGTCATCTGTATCTCAGAGGAACCTGTGAGAGGTCCCACATACATAGTCTTGCAAGTTATTTGGCTCTGTCCTAGAATCTTGTATTGACAGATCCTGCTTATTTCGCTAGCCAGCTTTCCACACCCTTCATCCTGTCTCCCGAGGATGCTGTCACACACAATCCTCTTATAGGTTTCAGTCTTGGTATTCCAGGCCACAGATCCTCATCACATTTCCAACTGTCCTGAACATGTCCCTTGTTCTTTCTGGCCCAGGGTCTCATGTAGGGAGCCAGATCACATTTTGTATATCCTGTCTCTTCACTCTGTCCCAGTATGGAACAGTTCCTCCATCTTACCTTCTCTTTCATGCTCCTGACAGTTGCAGAGAGTTCAGCCCTTATTCTAGAGGGTGACCCACATGCTGGGTCCATCTCTGTTCCTCCACAGACTCCAATCACACATTCCTGGCAAGAGTACTACAGAAGGGAAGCAGTGTGTTGCGGCACAGGTCATGGTGCATTTAAGTCTTTCAGTCTCTGCAGTTTAAAGACAAATTATCCAGACTTCCCAGGCTTTCATGAACTAAGCACCTAACTGAGTATAAAACGTTAAAAAGAGAAAAATGACTAATAAAAATTTCTAACTTGGAAGCAGTTATACTATGTTTCCTTCATTTCTATTCTCTGAGTTTCTGTTAATGAGAGAGTAAACATCTGTGGGAAGCTATTGGTAAAAATGTGGTTTTATTATTTTTTCCCCCTTTTAAAAAAAGCATTTATCCAGATGAAGAATAGGCTGTATTCCCCAAGCAGACTCTGTGTTTGGTGTTGGGCTCCATTTACCCATAAAAAGAATTTTGGATGAATGGAAATTCTCGCTTAATATTGTGCTAAGGATAGAAACTTATTTAACTTGTAATACAGTTTCAGAGTAATTGGGAGGTTTTTTTCTCATTACTGAGGATTGAACCCAGGGCCCCTTGCCTTTCTAAATTTTCTTTGGGGACAGCCTCACTGAGTTGCCCAAGCTGGACTTGAACTCGTGACCCACCTGCTTCAGCCTCTCAGAATGCTGGGATTATAGGAGTGCACTACTATACCCCAGTGAGAGAACATTTTTTAAAGAAAAAAAGATGGAGGAAAACAGAAACAAAAAGTGAGGAGTTCAGTTTGTGATTGCCAAATCTTGGAAACAACCAAAATGTCCATCAATTGGAGACTGGATAAAGAAAATGTGGTTCTTTTATAGAATGGAGTATTATTTGCCATTAAAAATGATATGATTGAGTCATTCATACTGAAATGGATGTACCTTGAGGACATCCTCATAAGTGAAATAAATACGTCACAGATGTGTAAATATCATATCTTTTCTCTGGTATGAGAAAATGAAGATGTAAATGAGTCGTAGTATGTATAGTTCATATTGTGAAATAGAAAATACTTGAAAGAGGGTGTAGGGGTAAATAATGAAGGGGAAAGGAATGTGACAGTAATAAAGAAAAAGGGAAACAAAGCTAATATATATAGGGGCTGGAAGGATTGTAGGATGGGAAAAGGGGAAAAAATGAGAATCAAGTCAGGTCATATTCTGGTACAAACTCTCAATGTTGAATGTGATGATGTGTATCATAATGTACCAATAAAGATTTGAATTTTTAAAAAACTGAAGAGTTCAGAAGGAAAGATCCTTCTGATCTTTCTACAGGATCTTTCTCCTTCCTACAGGAGGCCAGCTTGAGATCACTTTCTTACTGGAGTCTGGTCTTTATTTCACAATCCTTTCTCAGTAATCTTCTCAGGAATGATGTGGCTTCTCTTATGGCTGGTAGTTAATGTTAACTTATAACAGCACTGAGGCTTTAGTAACATGAGCCGATGGTGAGTGGTGGTGGCAGAGGGAGCCCTCTGTAGTTGCATCTTGAGAAGTAGCTTCCCACTGCAGCTCTGCCCCCTCACCCCCAGCTCTTGGCTGCCATTGCTCCCTTTCACCTACCTCTGTCCGCATCTCTACAGTCTTCTCAGTCTGGAGGTCCTCCATCTCTCAGGTCTTCCTGAGCCTCACTGAACTTTACTGGTTACCCATAGTACTGGTAGTAGATGGGCTGGGAAACATTGCAAAGTTATAAAAGGCAAGTCTGGAGTATAGGGGAGATCTGATCTTCATCAGGAGTGAATGAGGCCAGATGTGCTTACCAGAAACTGCATCCTAACTCTGCCACTTGGCTGTGCCCAGGCCATTGGCTAGGAGCAGAGCAAGCCAACAGTCTTCAGTCCAGCATGGTTCTGGGGAAGTGTGGTGCACAGATCTACTGTTTGAATGCCACCAGTTTGGAGAAACTGGCCCTATTTTACTTTACAGGTTCATCTTATTTTTGTCTATCTTCTCCTGAAGTGTCATCTGCTCAAGGGAAGGGCCCATGGTGGCTTGTTTGCCATGTTAGCCTTGGCCCAGAACAGCACCTAGCTTGTCCAAGGTGCTCAAGGGGTACCTGCTGAGTGATGGACATGCATCCCAACCTTTCCTTCTACATTCCCCCTTCGCTTGAGGAATCTGGGAGGTTTTTTTTTTTTTTTTAAGGTTTTTTTGAGACAGGGTCTCACTTTGTGGTTCAGGCTGGCCCTGAGCTCAGCCTCGAACTCACATCACAGCAATCCTCCTGCCTCTGCCTCCCGAGTGCTGGGATTACAGGCGTGAGCCACCACGCTGGGCACTGTGGTATGTGGTACTGGTTGCTGCTGGGGTGAGTCTCCACACCCAGTATTGTATGTGGTTACTGAGGATCGAACCCAGGTCTTTGTGCTTGCAAGACAGGTGCCGGAACCACTGAGCTAACTCCCCGGCCCTGAGAAATCTGGGAGTTTTGCCTCCTGTTGGGATCTGTTTTAGTTTTGGACTTGCTTAGTGATTCCTAGTTTTTATGTTTTTGTTTCAAACACATCTGATATTTTCTGCTTCTTAGACCAGAGAAACATTCTCACAGAAATGAGATTTTGAAAGGGATCATGGCCTAAATTGATCAGCTTATCACTTATTAATATGATGATTTATGAAATATTTCTTTCTGGATTACAGTGAAAAGAAGAGACTAGACTTGGAAAAGAAACTATGCGAATATAATCATTCTGATATATACAGGTAAGTGATGATGGTGGTGAAAGTTTTCTTGAATATGTGAATCAAAATTTAAATCTTATTTTTAATTCTATAGTTAGAATACATTTTCCATTCTCTTATTTCTAAAATGTAATAATTTGAATTGGCTGAGCAACTTAATATCATTATCAAGGATTTTTTTATTATTTGGTATTTGCATTATTTTAGGAATATGATTTATTTAAATATTTTAAGTTAAAGCAGTTTCTGTAATGATTATGGCATGAAATTTCAGTTGATCTTTGAACAAACTGCTCTAGGCAGAGTTACCTGGTGTCTCATTTTTTATGGATATATGATAACAACTATTAAAAGTATTATAATAATGGATAATACATATGTTATCCCTTCCAGGTTACTTACTATGATATTAAGAACAGATTTTAATATCTTAATTTCAATTTTCTAAAACTGAACTTTATTCAAAAGCTAAATGTATGTCATTACTTCTAACAGATGCAGAATTTCTGGCTATGATGGCATTAAAATTGATTTATGCATGGTACACTAAGAGTGATAAATGGAAATACTCAGAGAGAGAGAGGGACAAGAATACTATAAAACCAAATCACCCATTAAGCCTCTTTATGTCTTCATCTTCAGAATTATCCATTAGTTTAAAAACAAGTGTACTTCCACGGTTTCCAATCAAGAAATAAACCATATGCTCCAGCAGCTCCAAAAGAGACAAGAAACAGCTGTCTTGAGGGACCCTGGCCTCAAGGTCAGCCCAGGTCAGAACAGTTGCTCTTTTGCCAGCCCATCACTGACATGGTCGAGATGGATGTAGGCTTCATGCAGCGTGTATTTGGATACCTTATTGTACCTTAAAATCCAAGCTAATTAATGTGGCTGCTTCCACCTGGTTCCCTGAGAAGACAAGTTTGTGTAGGTGGTAGTTGACTTGAGGAGGGGGTCACATGGCTGAAGAGTGCACTGAGAAGGAAATGGGGGTTGCCAGGTTTCCTCCATCTGCAGAGGAACAAGGGCAGCTGCCTCTGTTGAACACCTCTACCCACTGTAAGGTGGCCTAGTGGAATGAACTCCTTTTTGCACATAGGCATTTATTTCCTGCTGCTAGAAAAAGGAAGATGATGGGGAGCTAAGGCCAGTGCTATTAGGATGCTGCAGCTGTGGCTGATGCAAGCAACATAGGAGGGGATGGACTAGGACATCTAGTCTCTATCACAGTCAACCACATTGTCAATCATCACAACCTCTTTCCACTCTCCCCTTAAAGTTCTATGTTGACTGAAACTTTAGTTTCTTAAGCACAACTCTTTGAAGTATAGCACATAAGGCCACATGAGCTCTGTTAGGGTAGCTCAGTTCCACCTGAGACTCAGCAGCTCTCAGCTAAATAGACTTGTAGCAGTTACTTCAAATGGGAGTAGTGATAGTAACGGATGAGGACACAGTGAGTTCTTACATACGAAGCCTTCAAGCAGTGCTGACCCAAATGAGGAGTCAAGACCTTGTTCTTATTTATTGCCTTTGGACTCTCTAGCATGCATTTTCTGCTGCCCATTAGCTTTCCCCTCATCTCTTTGTTGTTTTCCCCAATTTTGATTAATTTTTATCCATCTTTCAGGTCTCATCTGAAAACTGTTTCCACTAGAAAGGTCCCCAGTTCTCTTTTTCCAGGTCAGGGTTGCCTGGTCTGTCAAAGTGCCTTTCCATTTCTTGCACAGCCTTCACCACACTGTGTTTATTTAGTTGGCTATTTTTTATTGACTGTATGTGACTGGCTTTCATGCTTAGAGAGCTGAGTATATGAGTGGTTGCATGGACAGGTGGATGCCTGAGGTGTGTGACTAGCTTTGAAAGTTAATGGGTAGAGAAGGGAACTAGAATGGATGGAGAAGGCTTGGTTGCTATGGTGCTTCCTTCAGGCAGATAATGGACACCAGCTTTCCTGAGTGCCTCAGTGGGAAGAACCCTGTGTTAGGTTTATTTCCATTTCTGTCGTTTGTGTCAAAGTGCAGACACAAACAAAACAAAACTAAACAAAAAAATAGTTATAAGTTCTTTTCAGAAAGAACACTCACAAGTAACTACCATCAAAGCATGTCATTACTAGCATAATTGTTTCTTCAAAATTGTTGAGCTAGTGTTAAAGGTTTAAGGTCCACTGGTGATTAGCATTGAAAATCTCCACTGTCTTTATAATTTGTGTTTGGAGTGAATATATTTGCTGCTTTTAAAACTCATTTTATTGGTAAAAGAATGTTAGGCAGTTTACTAGTCAGCATTGTAAAGGCCATATAACAAGTACTCTTCTGTGATTTCAACACTTGGGAAGAAGAGTTGGATTGGCAGTGTCAGTGCGCTGAGAAGGGCAGGAGGACCACTTGCAGCTGTCCAGTTTGTCTTTTAGTGCTGCACAGTTTGAGTAAAGTCTGTGTATTATTATAAACATTGTAACAATATGGTTGTTGTAGTACCTAACAAATATTTTTATAAAATGAGAGGTTTTTGACATTTTGAATTTTAAAATTTCTCATCTGTATGGATTATCATTTATAGTTTTGTTCTATTCCTATATGAGCAAGGAACTTTGAAGTTATCTGTCATGTTTAAAAAATGCCAGGACCAGGGATTTAGCTTAGTGTTCATGGTTCCTGCCTTGAAATTGTAAAGTCCTGAGTTCAATCCCTGGTACCAAAAATAAGCCAATGTGCTGTTATCTGAATGTGGACACATAAATGCCATTCCTGAAATCATGTTTTATTTTTAGAAGTAAATCCATATAAATCTTTACCACGTGAGTGTTACCATGTGATCTTGTATATGTTCTTCAAAAGTGTTCTTCCATGATATGCCCCATATGGCACCTTAAGAGTACTGATTCATCTCTCTCTCTGATAATGTAAATGCATTCTATCCTTTGAGTTATAATGCCTTGGGTAAAGTGTCTTAGATTTCATTGTCTCATTGACAGTTTTGTTAAAGAAAAATTATCCTTAGGTTTGTCAAAGTTTAACACCATTGTTAAAAATTTTTTTTCTAGAGTTAAGCTGAAATACATAAAACTAAAGAAATATCTGAAGGAAATATGTGAATCTGAAGAGAAGGCTCATACTCGAAACCAAGAATATTTAAAGCAGTTCGAGCGCATGCAAGCTCATGTTGGACACTTTACTATAAGTACAGAGAAGCTTCAGGAACTAAAGGTGACACCTTTGTATTATTCTATGTTTTTTTAAAAACCCCTTTTCAGAAGAATGACAGTCACAGATGTTCAGCTGGTTGCATATAGGATTAAGTATAAGCTTTCTCTTGAATTACCATGTGGCCATATTTGATCAGAGAACTTGAAGTGGCATTTCCTAATATTGCTACTGCAGTTGAGGAATAATGGAGTTTCTGTGTCCCAGGCAGGATCACTAACCAGCCACAGGTATAGAGTCAACACTTGGTATTTGTTGGTGGAATGATCAAATTTGAGCAGCAGTAGTTTCCACTAGAAACTATTACACTTTTTACAGAGCCTTTTTTTCTGTGCCTGGGCCCTTCCCTTCGTGGCCAGCAGTACACTGGGGAGGGAGCTCTGAGAGGTAGTCATACCCCTGGGCTCTGCAGCCAGGAGCACTTGCTCTCTGAGGCCTTTTGGCTCTGGTACCTCATTCCCCTCCAGGCTATAGTTATCTGCTCCTCCACAAATCAGGGCAAGCCTGGATGTCCAGAGTGAGGCTTTCTTTGGGATTATTTGCAATGGCCAGGCACTGTTGTCCAGTTAGCCCCATAAACACTAGGTACAGGAGGGAATGGTTTCAGTATCTCCCCCCACCTTTTTTTTTTCCCTCTCAGTTTTTCCCTAACCTAGTTTTTCTGAGAAAATTTCAACTATATGGGAAAATTTAAAAACTCGTTTTTAAGACCACTTCCCTGTTCTTCACTCAGAGGCAGTACTTGTAAATATTTTGCTATATTTGGTTGGTGTGCATGAAGGTCTGCTTCATATATTAGGATATTTCTGTCCTGAGCATTGAAGTGTGATCTCCTGAATACCAGGCAGTCTCCTACATGATTATAATGCTGCAGTCACACCTAAGAAAAGTAATACAATTCCATAATGTCATTAAGTAGCCAGTCTGTATCATTTGTCTCTTTTGTTACAAGGATGAAATGCCAAACATTTACAACTTAACAGAGAAGATGGTTTATTTGTCTCATTTTCAGAGGTTTTAGTCCACTGTGAGTTGGCTCCAAGGCAAAAAGGTCTTGGAAAAAGGTATAGCAGGCAGAACTGCTATGTTCGTGGTGACCAGAGAGGAAGGGGCAGGGACCAGGTATAGTACCCATGGTTATACCTCCATAAGACACATACACATACTCAGAAATGTGCTTTACTAATCTACTAGGTGGCTTCTCAGCCAATCAAATTGATAAGTAAGCTTAACCATTACAGAGCCCCTATTTAAATCTCCCCAATTCTCCTTAGAAGTATCTTATGTTTCCAGATCATGAGCCCACCAGGGTTTATATAGTTCTTGTTTTTGTGTTACTAGCTATTGTCTTGAGTCTTTTAATCTGAACTCATCTCTTATCACTCTTTCTCTGGTTCCCCATGACACTAAGATTTTGTGGGAGGAGGCCAGGTGTGGCCATTCTGAGTCTGAGAGCCCATTTATTGGAACAGCACCTCTGTATTTCCTGTAAACTAGAAATGCAGTTATTCTGGGAGCTCTGTAGTAATGTAGATGTCTTGCAGCTTTGCTAATGCTATAGCTGCTGTTGACAGCGAAAATGTGGCTCTGAAACTGAGGATTGTGTCTTTCTTCTATTAATTTTGAAGGAAATAGTTACAACTAAAGCTCCACTTTCCCTCAGGCACCATGCTATCAGAGGGCCCACCTGAGTGAGCCCCTTGTTACAGTGGTGATCTCTAGATGTGTCTGTTTCAGTGTGCCTCCAGTGTGTAAGTTAGTAAATGACCATGGAGTGATAGTTTGGCATCACTGGAATACTGTGTTGCTCACTAGTACTCTACCTAGTGGTTCTAGGATCCATTGACATACTTTGCCTGAATTAATTATTACAGTGGAGATTGTGAAATGGTGATTTTTCTCTTTTGTGTCTGGACTTTCTTCTGTAACAAAGGACATTTTCTCCCTTCTACTTCCTCTCTTTTTTTAAAATATTACAGTAGATTTAATTTATTTAGTCAGTTTGTTATCAGTTATAGTATGTTTTTTGCTCCTGTTTTCAAACTTGGCTAGTAGGAGTCTCCTTATCATTTAAGGTGCAGGGGATTGATCCTAGGACATTGTACATGCTGAGCATGTGCTCTACCAACTGTTGGGAATTGTCTTAGTTACTTCCTTGTTGGTGAGACAGAAGAGACACTTCAGGTGTGAGCATGAGGATACAAAGGAAGCCTGACAGAATGTAGGGAGGGTGCGTGGTGAGCCCACAGAGACACACCAGAGAACTGAGCATCTGCAAGTACCTCTGGCTCCCTGCCCTATCACCCTGGCTCCTTTTAATATTCTAGTGAGTGAGTTGAAGAAACGTGTGTATGCACAGTGGAAACCCCGATGGGAAAGCCTCCTGAATTTGGTTGCACAGCATCAAACCAGCTCCATGAAGCAAATAGTAACAGCCAGGATAAGTTACCAGATGCTTTGACTTGATGCCCTTGGTTTACCAACCAAAACAAGATTTCCCAGCTGGAGCAGAGGATGAAGGGATTATTCTAGACCAGCTCTGTACTGGGCATGAGTTAGCTAATCCCTGAAACAGCAAGTCTGACTGAAAAATATAGGCTAGGTGGCAGGACGAAAATGGAGATATGAGTCTTCACTAGCAAGAAAAGGTGCATCCTAAGCCCAGATGTGGAAAAGGAAAAATGAAGTCTGATTGGGAAAGAAATCAGGAAAAACATGTGAGAGACTAGTTGCTGGAGATGGAGACATAAATGAAGACATATACTCTGATGTTGAATTATATATATTTAGCGGGGAAGGTCTTAGAAAGGTTCATCTATATAATAGTTTATAAACTTTAAAAAAGCTTTAACTAAGTCCTCGAGGAAGTAGAACTCAGAAGCCTCAGGGAGTTGTAGAGTGTTGCTTTTGTGAAGTGCAGTGGGGTTCCACGTCAGGAAGGGTGAGGCACAGAGTCACAACGCAGACCCTGGAGAAGGTTTCTGGAACTCTTCCAGCTTTAAGGCTTAGTGTGTTTATATAGCAAGCAGTTAGAGGGCTTGGTAAGGGGTGAGGGTCCATTGGTTTAACCTAGGGTCTTGCCTAATAAGGGAATTCTGTGAGCAGGGGGCTTACGTGGCACAAACAGGGCTGGGGGGAGGTTGGGCCATGGGTGAGAGATGAAGGGTAGAGGCGTCAAGAAGACCACTAACAAGGCTCAACGCATGGGCTCAAGTGTGCTCAAGCCCCTAAGGATCTCCAAGTTTGTAGGGAGTCAAGCCTCAACCATCAGGCTCAGGAAATAGGCATGCGGGGCACTTGTCCTAGCCAACTTGAACCTCTCTCTTAGTAGAGCACAGCTTAAACCTACTGTTGGCCTGTGTTCAGGGCTGGATTTGATGAGTAATAACCAAGTTCCATGTGTAGAAACTCCCGTTAGGTGTCAGTCCGTCATCCCAGGTGATGTAGTCTTAAAGTTTGAATCAATCATTGATTTATAAGAGTACCATTCTGATTTCAAGATACATTGTACAGTTTTTCTTTGCATGAGTAATTTTGAAAAAGAGGCTTAGAGTCTAGTAACTTTTTCAAATGTATGGAAAACAACCTAAATTGAGCTCTTGAAGATATTTTTCTTACTATTCTTCAGAAAGTCCTTATCCATGTATCATTTTTAATTTTTATTTATTTGTTTATTTGTTTTTGGTACTAGGGATCAAACTCAAGACCTTGTGCTTGCGAAGCAGGCAACAGCATCACTGAACTAAATCCCCACCCCTATCACTTACATTTTGCTTCAGCAAAATGAATTGAATAAAACTCTCATGTTTTCATGGGGAAGCACTCTGTCTTTGGGCAGAGCAGCTCTGAAATAACCCAGCAGTGATGAGACCAGGGACAGTGCACACTGATCTCAAGGAGTGAAAGAAAACATTTGTAGTTACAGAAAAAAAGAATTTTTTTGGACTTGAAATTACATATTATCATCCATCTCCTACTGCTTTTTATAGATAATTTCCCTTTGAATCTGTAAAGTATGCCTATTTAAAGCTCTTAGAATTAAAAATTAAATATCTCTAAAATCAGTGGTGTAGATATAGAACTGAGAGATGTAAATTGTTTTCATAATTGCGTTATTTCTTTATATTTTCTATTTTATCATTTGTATTATGCCCTTGTAAGCTTTAATTATCTATTTAGATCATTATTGCCCTCCATCATGTTAATAACATTCTGCTACAGGAAAAATAAATTCCTGTTATTAAAATATGGGGCAGGCTATAACACCTTTTAAAATATTTGGGGGAAACACATTATTTATGATTATTTTTGACTACACATATTGTATATCAATACAAACCAAGGCCTATGTCATATTCCAGCCAAGAACTAAGGAAACAGCCTTCTAAGTTCATGATCTCATAGGTGTGCATGTAGCTGCAGTGCATAACTGCCAATTTAGAAAATGTTTTAATACTATACCTCTCTATGAAGGACCACAATCATTGACTTTTTGAGCTTTGACTACTAATGTACTGAATTAAAGTGATTTTTATGCCGTTCATTTAAGAAAAAGGTCATTTTATGATTGAAGTTCTTTCATCAGTCACAGTGAGGTAATAATCCAGACATCTCTATTTAGTTCTTTGTTACCAAAGTTAACTTGATTTTTATGGTACTGATAGTTTTCTACAGTATTTTTTATTTCTGGAAAATGAAGTTTTAAATTGATGATCTAGCAGATAATACACTCAATTGCTGTGACTTTTAGGAAGAGTGTGTTGTGGAGATGTAAATAAGTCAGTAGGATTGATTTTTTTTCCTTTGTTTAGGATAAAATTTATAAAGATAACGTATTCAAGTAACTGGATCTTCATAACTTATGATTGTCAACTGTATATGTACATATCTGTATCAGGATTTTAGTATTTAGATGAAATACTAAAAAATCCATTAATTAAACCTTGCTTTACTTAACAACATATCTAACACATTAATATGTATTATTTATGAAATTATCTAAGGTAGATTGAGTATATTGGCAGCATCCGCTTTTATTTCCACCTTGACTTTTCCTTTTGTATTGTAAAGACCGCAAGATATAGACAGGTTCTAGTGTTAATGTTATCTACCTCAAAATTAAACTTTGTTTATATTTAGATTGAATATGAGACTCAAATTAAGAAGTTGCAGATACTCTCCAAAGATAGCCTGGGAATAAAAGATGAACTGAAAGATGAAGGCACAGAAAAGGTAATAAATTATAATGTAAACTTCCTATTTGCTGATGATTTCTGGAATGTTTGTATTTTAGGATACTGTTTTAATAAAATCACCTTATTATAAAGATCATTTTAGTTAAACCTTAAGTAATTAAAGATTTTTTCTTATAGAGTATTGGTTAATGTCTAGTTAAATTCTCTGGAAAAGATTAAGATTTAGATTCCAAAGAAAAACCTTATTAGGTAAAATTCTATTTTTCTAAATAATGCTTTGTAGCTACTTTTTGAATTACTTTGGGAAATGTTTTAAGTGAAAAAGTAAACAAAATGTGGCATTTGGATTCTTTCCCCTCTGTGTATAATATTATACTTTTTAACCTTTTCAAAAAGTGGAAAGAAAGATTGCATATCTAAGCAAGAGACAAAAAGACCGCCAAAGAATACTTAAATAAATTCTGCTATGTATCTGCTGTAATGCAGGCTTCTAATCCTCCCGCCTATCTCCATATAAATGATTCTGTTCAACACCATAGATGTTTTCTTCACTAAAAGCAGTAAAGCTCTTTTAGATGAAATGTCTAAAAACGTCTTGTAATAACTTGGAGCATGCTGGCAAGAGTAGTCACTTGTGCCTGTGTGAAACCCCCTCAGCCAGTCGATATTGGAATAAGCAAAAATGTTCGCATCACTCCATTATTCAGAAAAGCCAGCAGCGCGCTTGTTCCTTAGGCTGCAGCATTCATTAAGAAAAGCTTACTGGGCTGAAAGCTGGGAACTGATGATAACGGGATATGATTTTCATATTTAATGCTTTCCTTGGAAGAGTGTGTGTGCTACAGATTGATAGAAGAATCAACTGCTACTTTACTAAAAGACTTTCAGGTTTGCCCTATAGCTACCGATGGAATCATTCAGCCAAGAAATTAACTTTTTCTCCTTTTACCTGCTTTATATATCTGCTAAGCAGGCTGCCTGGCTGCCAGTAAATGTTATTATGCAGTTAACTGTTTGGTATTTAAGACTCTTATCAGAAAAGAAACAGAGGCCACACTATTTTGTTTTTATAGTAGGAGGGAGGTTTTAGTTTTTCTTTCTTCCATGCATTAGCAGGCATTAATCTGAGTTTATAGGAAGTTTTAGTTTTCTTTCCCATAGATTAGAAAGTTAAAAAAAAAAAAACCCTAGAATTTAGAGCATTCTTTAAACTGTAAGATACAGAACACCAAGCCCCAGCAACCTTGACCTATATAAAAAGGCCTTTAATGATGAATGATTTATATGCCATTAGATATAGACTCAATGTGGCATGATGTGATAGACTTCTAAACCATTCAGTTTTTCTGTTTGATACCTGGTCATGAAATAATTGGCGTATTTTTAATCTGTAAGCAAGTTTGTTCTTTCTATGCTGCTCCTGATAGAAACATTCTTAGTATGTTGGTGTCAATGGTACTTAAGTAAAGGGGGAGACTTTTTCTGTTTGTGCTCTGATTCCTTACCTTGCATATGATTATAGAGTGTTGATTTAAGTCATATTTAAACAGGGACAAGACATACTCCTAACAACTTCTTAAAATATTTCTCTTAATAATTGGAATAGAAGTGTTTTCTCATTCTAAAAGGTATCATTTCCTTGGGAGCTTTGACTATTGACTCTATGTAAGAATCAATTAGATAATAGTTTCAGAAACTTGTATCTTGCTCTTTCCAATTTTCCATCAATGTTCAGTCCATTAAAAGGTAAATATTTTGATATGAATCTTGTAATTCTTTCATGTATATCCCCAGCAGAGGAATAGCAGAGCATGAAATAGAAAATATTCAAAGGGAAATGGGGCGTAAGGGTAAGTAACAAGGGGGAAAAAATATGATGGTAAAAAAAGGAAAGAAAGCTTATATATATAGGGGGTAAAGGATGTAGGTTGGATAGGGGAGTAGGAAAAAATGAGAAGTAGTGTCATATACTGATACAAATTCTCGATGTTGAGTATGATCATGATGTGTATATATAATGTACCAATAAAGATTAAAATTTTTTTTCTTTATTGGTACATTAAGTATACACATCATAATTGCACTCCATAATGGGGATTTGTACCAGTATAAGACACAACTTAATTCTCGTTTTTTCCCATAGCCCTACCTACCCTACCACCCCCCATATACATAAAATTTGTTTCTTTACTTTTTTGTTACAATCTCAACATTTTCCCCCTTCACCCTATTTTACATTGAGCATTTTCTATGTAAATACTTTGCAGCAAAATCATGACTTGATCCTTTTTTTTTTAATTTTTTTTTCTTTTTTTTGAGACAGGGTCTCACTTTGTAGTTCAGGCTGGCTCCTGAGCTCAGCCTTGAACTTACAGCAATCCTCCTGCCCTCTGCCTCTCCAGTGCTGGGATTATAGGCTTGAGCCACCACACCTGGTTTGATCCTTATTTTAGACTAACTCCCAAATAGTTACTTATCACACAAGTTCTCTTTGTTATCAGAAATCTGAGCTCCTCATCTTTGGGCAGCCACATGAATTCATCTCCACACTGTCAGGGACTTTCCTAATTCAGGATCTAGTTGTCAAGCAGCTTATTTATTTGAGAAGCTACAATAGGACCCTCTACAAGTGTCACAATTCCTGCCCTCAAGGTGCTTCTCAGGAAGCACTGTTCTTTCTAGGCCACAGGAAAGTGTGTGATATGAGCTTGTTACAGACAAGTATGGGCTACATGAAAACAGCCAAGACCACTTCCTCTGCCATAAGTGGGTGACTCAAATGTTGGTAGAGGAGGTGTTGAAGTAGGTACGGGGGGAAGAGTAGGCTGTTGATGGCTGGGTATGTGTAGACAGGCAATGTTATGGATAAAGGAGCAGGAGCTAGAAAGCCCAGAGTGTAGATGCCCATCTGGTAGAAATCTGAAAAGCTTGTTAAAACAAGGTGGAAATGACCTTGAACAAGGATACCCTGAGACCTGGTACCTGAAATGCAGGTTCAGTAAAAGAAGAGAAGCTTCCCCCTAGGATTAGCACATGTGCATGTGTGGTGAGCAGGCTATTACTTGTGAGCAGAGCAATTGATCCAGGAGGGTGGCCGCAGAGATGAGGCTGGCAGAGCAGCTCACGGTGGACTGTGGAGGGTAGATGGTGCTGAGGAGTTGGGCGAGTACATGGGAGTTGTTCCCAGCGCCTGTGCACAGCGAACTGCTGTGGAAGGAAACATTAGTGGAAGGGACACGCTCCATCAAGTCAGACTTCTGGATCATAAATCAGTAGTTTTAAAAAGTGGTTGTATAGCTTCTCACCCTACACAGTAATTTGGATGTCAAGAGATGTTATCAGGTAATGGCTATGTGTTTTTACATGTAAAATTTTGGCTCAGTTTTGCAGTAAGGCATCCATTGTTGGCAAGCATCCAGGGTTATGTTCGCTCAAGAGGTAGAAAATTAGTCTTTCACCCTCAAGCTTGTTTCAACTCTTACTTTATTTAGGAAACTTTTTTAAAAGGCAGTGAAAAGAGAATATGATAATAATAATAATAAAAAAGAAACAAAGCTTATCTATTTGGGGGTGGCGTTGCAAGGTAGGTAGGAGAAGGGGAAAAATGAGAATCAAGTTATGTCATATTCTGGTATAAACTCTTAATGTTGAATGTGATGATGATGTGTATTCATAATGTACCAATAAAGATTTGAATTAAATAAATAAATAAAACTCAGGCCCTATTTGAATCCTTACAGATGTTGTTGTCGTAATCCTTCTCCTCTATTATCTATTGCCATTTTTATTTTGGTGTGACCTCTGATTCTGTTTATAGATATGTCCTTCTGGTTGCTTAATTTTGAGGTATGAGCAATGATTAGAGAATATGTGTAAAACACATCAAAATAAGTATACGAGGTATTTGTGAATGAGAGTATACATTTTCCCTGAGGGTTGTGAGGTTTCTTTGAACTGTTGTGCTGTAAACTGTGTTCTACTAGAAGTAGAAGGACTGGTAACACCTTGTCAGGACTGAGAACCTAAGGAGGGCAGGGGATCTCATCACACCTCCTTGCATGCTTCCTCTACTTGTAGTATTAATGGTGACAGTGGGTAGAGAGATCCCTGCATGCTTACCAGCTGCTGCTCCCAGACTGTGAGTGGTATTTGCCAGACCAGGGCAGCCACATAGGCCCGGGTTCTCTGCAAGGACATAGGTTTAGACAGTTGGTACAGCAGAAACCTGATAGAGGTCAATATCACTGAGGAGGAAGGGAGCCCAACACTGGTTCCTCCACTTGCAGTATTGATGAATTAGCTGAGATTCCCTGCAAGTGGTAGATATGAAGGCAAGGATTTGAGTGTGTGCTGTCACTTTATTGGGAGGTTGTTCCAGGAAGCGCAGCTGAGCAGCCAGGAAAGTGACACAAAGAAGAGAGAGCAGCTCATGAGAGCAGCAGCATTAAGCAACTGATGCTCAGGTCCCTGGGGACCTTGGAAGATTACAGAACAAGCCTCAGAGGTGACCTGCCACAGGGAAAGAAGAGAGGATCCTTCCCTTCCAGCTCCAGGAAACATATCCAGATCCCTTGAGAGTGGATGGGTCTAATAAGGTACAGTAAATACATAGAAGATAACAGGCAGCCTTTAGAATCATAATGCACATGAATTTAATAGCAGATGCTAGAATATCTCTAGAAAGAACTGCAAGAATCTTCTGAGTTTCTTGGGAGAAATTAACAACTAAAATTGGAAGGACTCAGAGAATTTCTTTTTCTTCTGTAACTATCTAGTCCTGCTGTATCTTCAAATTCCTTCTTTCTAGTCTACCACTCTCTGACTTTAGTTATAGTGTTTAATCCATCTATATTTCATAAAATTACCAATGAGGTATGATTGCAATCTACAATTTGACTGTTTTCTGGCTGTATTTTATTCTTTTCTTTCTCTGTCTTTTGCCACTTGTGTCAAACAGATATTTTCTAGTGTGCCATTTTAATTCTCTTGTCATATCCTTTATCTTGGGTTCCCTGGTGTTTCACCTGACATCTCTTGTGGTCTGGGTATGGCTAGGTTGTGTCTACCGGAGGTCCATGTGCTGGGAACTTGGTCATTGGTATGAAGATACTGAGGTGGTGGGACCTCATGGGAGGTAGTTCTGTCTTCAGGGAAAGATTAATGTAGTTCTCACAGGACTCTGATTAGTTCCTGGGCGAGCAAGCAAGTTGTTATTGAAAGAATGAAGCCTGGACCAGAATCTCTCTGACTCCTGTTTCCCACATGGTCTTGCCCTCTTTAAGTCCCCACAATGACACTCTTGGCTGCGTGGTACTATGCTACAGTGTAGCCAGAAAGTCTTCACAAGAGCCAGACACATGGTGGCACCATGCTCTTGACTCTCCTGAATTGTCATTGAAATAAACCTCTTTGTTTATGAAGCAGCCTTGGGTATTTTATTATCACAACAGAAAATCAACTAAGACAACATCTTGTCTTCTGATGCTTGTCATATAATAATTACAAGTTATAGTGGCATATAAAAGTTATAATCTATAGAACTTTGCTCTTGTGTATCTCCGTTCTCGTCCTACTTCTTTGTGATATTACTGTAATATAAACTCTAGCTTATGTGGTCTTTATTAATACAGATTTATAATTATCTTATGAAGTTGTTCTTTTAAACTATGTAGGAGGGGGAAAAAAGCATGACTAGTAAGTACAATTTATACTATAATGTATATTTACCAAGAGAGTTAATTTTACTAGTACTTTTTATTTCTTAGGGGGGATTTGAGTGACTTTTAAGTGGTTTTTCACTTTAGCCTAGAGGATTCTCTGTAGTATTTTGTGCATGGTAGGTATGGTACCAATAGATTTATTCTCTCTCTTTCTTTTATCTAGGAATGTGTTAATTTCTCTTCATTTTTAAAGGAGAGTTTCAGTGGTCATAAAATTCTTGGTTGGTAGTCTTTCTTTCAGTGTGTTTATTATGTCTTCTCTCTGCCTGCTGAGCTCCATGGTTTCTGATAAGAAATTGCCTTTGGTCCTATTTGGGGTCTCAGGGCTATAAGAACATCATTTCTGTGCAGACATTCCTCGTTTAACAACCTACCTGCTTAATGCCTATTCTGACTTATGACGTGAGATATACTGTTTGGACCTACTACCTGCTGCTAAGACTTACAACCTGGTTTTTGGTTTTTTTGTGTGTGTGGTTTTTGGGTTTTTTGTTTGTTTGTTTGTTTCTTTGTTTTGTTTTGTTTTGTTTTTGGTTCTGTGCATATTGTTTATAGAGCCTGTGTCTTTTTTTGTGCAGCATATCTTGCTGATACAGTATGATAATTTGTGTTGATTATACTATATGATACTATAGTTTTATATATTATAGTAGTGCATAGAACAGTTGTGCAAATAAATGCAATCATGAACTTGCAACATTGCTTAGTTCTGAATATTGGAATATATTCACTACGTAGTACATAGAACAGTTGTGCAAATAAATGCAATTATCAAGTTGCAGCATTGCTTAGTTCTGAATATTGGAATATATTCACTATGTAAGTTCTTCATTTAGCAACAACTCATTTAGTGGCCCAGTCATAGAAATTTAACTTGATTATTAAATGACGAATGTCTGCCAAAGCAAGCTGGCTCTTATTTTTTTAAATAATTTCTGTTTCTTTTTTGTTTGTTTGTTTCTTACAGGGCCGAGGACAGAACCTTGCGCCTCATGCTTGCTGAGCAGGCCTTCTACCACTGAGCCATACCCCAGTCCTATGTCTTTATGGATAGGCTGAACATTATCTCTATTCTTTTAATTAACAGTATCCCCATACTTTTCACTAATTCTTTAGATCTGCTTGCCTTTGGCTCTTTGTGCATACTTAGTACAGCTAATTCAGTGCCTCTGGTTGCTATGTTTAGTACCTGGGTTTACCCATGGACAGTTTGTCCTAATCACTTTGTTTTTTGTCCTGAGTAAAAGCCATAGTAGTTTTTTTTTTTTTATCATTTTTCATATTATTTTTCACTTATGGTTACTGAAGTTTCTGTCCAGTTGGCTCAGTGATCAGCTGCTAACCAGACAGAGTGTAATGAGTGTGTTAACATGGTGCAATGTTACCGTGCCTTTTACTAAGCACCCCTCTCTTCAAATGTCACCACAGGCCCGTGTCATAAGCAAGATACTTGTGCTGCTGTTAAATGACTGGAATCACCAAAAGGCTGCTCACTCCAGATGTTCTGACAATGATCCACACAAGATATGACACTACTGCTTACAGCCTGCTTTAGCAGACACACCAAAGAAAAAGTGTAAAACACAAGCATTTCCAGCCCCAATGTCCATCTGGAGACTGCCACAAATGGCATGGGCTCTGTCTGGAAGCAGTACTGATCACTTATGTGATCAGCTCTTATGCCAGTACTGGACAAAGACACAGAGGGCTTTTGTCTGTGTGGAAGAAAAACACATGGACTCTGCATGGGAAGGAGGAGCAGAGGCTCAGCAGAAGCTCTAGCCATGTGGACTAGGTCATCTCCAGATGCTAAGTCTGGACCCTGTTGGCTCAGGAATATTGCTGGTAGCTGGCAAGAGAAAGTTGAGAAATGGACTCTGAATGTGTCCCACAAATAGAATCAGCCTGCATAGCAGTAGTACCACAAAAGTAGTTGAGGACAATGGACACTTGTAGTATCAACCTGTATCCTGACTCAGCCGAGTGAGCAAGTCTCTTCCTGACACCTGGGTTTTTCTTGGGGCACTGGTGTGTTCTGTACACCAGGCTATCCTCAGTTATTGGCAGTGTTTTTGCAGCTCTCCCTGGGCCTCCAGCTGGGCTGCAGCCCAAACAGGTCTTGCTATGCTGAGGCACTGATCTTTGTGTAAACTCTCTAAATGTTGAGATTTAAAAGGTAGAAAATACACCTTGTGATTGGCAAGCTGATCCAAGTGTACACATTTCTACTCCAGCAACTCTTTGATCCCTTTGAGGCTGCTCACAATACAGCTTTTTCTTAATGCCCGAAAGTAGAATTCTGTCTCCACTGATGGTGTTTGGGTGTCAGGACACTCACATAGTACTTGTCCATGTAGTTCACAGCTTCTCCTTAGTCCTCCCTTCCTGCTCCCTGCTCTGCAGAGCTGGAGCTCATCATCCTGATCACAGGATGTAGGTGCCTCCTATGTTCCCAGGAATGTATTAGAGCATTCAGACCATCTCTCCCTAACTTCCCCTTTAAATTGTTAGTTAGCTATTGTTTGTCCCAAATTTATCTTAAGGTAGCATCCCTATTAAACAATTTTTTTTTTATTATTTTCAACAAACTTCCCCTGGGAAAACAGCTATTTGCACTAGGTAAGTTTAAGGCCCGGTCAAATAAACAGTGCTATGTAGTGTCACCCAGGGAACTGTCAGATCACATAATGATTGTTCTCTGGAAATGGATCTTCCATGGGATTCTCCTGTCCTGCTCCTGTGGTTGGGAGACTGCTGGTTTTCACTGAACACAGGTTTCCATGTTCTGAGGACCTGGGGTACGTGTTGAGAAGAGTGTGGTCTGATATAGTCCACTATTCTGACCCAGATTCAGCCAGTTTTCCTGAATAAATGCTCCTCAGGTTGTCACAAGACTGATTAATTTCCGGACTTCTGAGAAGTCATTCTGAACATTTTCTGAATGCTTTTCTTTAGAAACAGAGAATTTTCAGAAGTTCTGTTCCACCACTCTGACATCCCTGACGATTTTCTGACTTTAAAGTTTTTTCTTTTATTTTGAGAACAGAAGAGACAGTGTATAGGCAGGAAACAAGACCTTGATTTTGTTTTTGTGTTGTGTATGACATTTTCTGTCTTACAATGTGAGCCTCACTTTTTCCATCTGCAGAGGAGAGGTGCAGATACATCTCCTGTCTACCCTATATGTCTCTGCAAAATAAATGCCCATATGGGTGGAAGTGCTTTTGACCCTTTAAAAGAAAAACACTTAACTGTTTGAAGGCTTCAGGCTTGTTATTTATGGTTCTGCTTCCTACTATGTGTCCTTGATCAGGCCACTGACCCCTGCTTCTATCTTAGTCTCTGTGTCTTTCTCAATAAGAGAGCATGTTCATTCTTGCCAGTAAATTTAAATTGGAAGTGGTATACACTTATAATCCTAGCACTTTGGATGCTGAAGCACCAGACTGACAAATTTGAAGCCACCTTGGGCAACATAGTGAGTTCAAGGCTCACCTGGACTACATAGTGATATTGTCTAAAAACAGTAAAACAAAATTATTTGAAGATATTTGGGAAAAAACCTGACATTTTGTTATTTATAGTTTGGCTATAAGTTGTGAGTATTTTGTAGAGGTTGCAACATATTTTAATTCTATCCCAAAGGTGGTTATTTGAAGTATTTATCTTACACAGAGTGCTAGAAATAATTTCAAAACTTTCAGTCCTTTGTATGCCGTACCCTTTCTTCTCTTTCTTTTCTTTTCTGTTTCTTTCTTTTCTTTCCTTTCCTTTCCACCCTCCCACCCAGTCAAGTTCTTCACTAGCTCTGGAGTTCTATGGAGAACTCTTAGAACCCAGAGCTTTTTTTTTTTTCTCACGGTAAACCATACACAGCAAAAAATTTACTGGTGTAGTTCAATTTTAAGCATGCAGTTCAGTTGCATTAAGTATATACATTTCTTTTTCAAAATTATAGGCTCCATATTCCCTGGCCATAGTTGCTTTATGAATCAGTGCTATTACTAAAATTAAATGGCATGGACAGTATGATTATTTACTCATTTTCTGTGTGAAAAGTAATGCATTTCATGAAACATAATAGGTGCGGACTTCTGTGGCGATGCTTCCTCTGTCTCCCTCCATTTCTGAAGGCAAGCTGATTGTTTCTGTGCATAGTGTGTAACTTATATTTCTCTTTGCAGGTCACAGTGCCAGCTGGAATTAACTCCAGGGTGCTCCTGTCAAGAGGGTTGTATCAACCAGCAACAACTTTTATGGGCCACCAAATGTCAGCTTTCTCAAGCGTTGGAGATTTCAGTACAGAGCAGGAATCTTCCCAGCCCACAAAGAACTTCTCAATTCCTGACCCACATTCACACCGACAGACAGCCCCAAGCAGCAGAGTGACAGACATCTATGTAGTACAAACTCCTAGTGACATGCAGTGCTTAAATAAGTCTGACAAAGTAGATGGCAAGACATCTCTTCAGACTGGAAAGAAGACGCCAGTCATAGCCCCAGCACTGTCTGAGGAGGAACAGACTTGTGGCTTGGAGATAGGAAGCAGTCCACGGAACAGCAAGAGTAATTTATTTGAAGGCAGAAAGTCTGCAGAACTCCATTCCTCACCACAGCAAAGATTAAGTCCCGAGAACAGAACCACTGATTTAAAGTGTGACAGTTGCAGCAGATCAGAGGGATCAGAGGGAGAAATACTGACACAAGAACATATTGAAGTTGAGGAAGAAAGCGCCAGCCCGCCTGTCTCTGCCGTATCAATTTCCAAACACTGTGCCTCTGAAAATGAGTGGTCTCCGGAGAAGAATTCCTGCAGGGCCACTTTGCCAGGTGGGATGAGAAGCTGCATTTACTTGCTGATTTTCATTGGTGTTTAGTTTTTCCTGGGAATGGTGATCTTATGTAAGGACAAAATGTACCCTCATTTTATTACCTCAGTCAGTAACCAAAATAGTGACATTGTCAACAAATTACATTGTAAATGATCTTCATTGTGTACCTGGAAATAGTTTTGAAAATTTATTCATTGATTTTTAAACTCAGTGATAAAAAATGTATAAAAAGCATTTATAAATATTTTTTAAGGCTAGGGGTATAGCTTAGTAGTAATGCGTGTGCTTAACATGCACATGGCCCTTTACTTGATTGCCAGCACCACAAAAATAAAAAAATAAAGTTTTTTTATTAAAAATTAAAAATTTTGTAATTTCTAAATCTTGTAATTAATTGCGGGTTATTTCTGTGTATTCTTCACTGAGCAGTTCTGCTCTGTGTTACTTTGATTCTCCCTGATATAAGTGACCAGTGATCTGTGTGATATCCCCCATGCAGGTGACCTCACCCCCAGGGGCCCAGAGTCACACAGGCCCTCGGAGCACATGCAGGAAGAGCAGGAGGGCAGTGTGTGCAGCAGCAGTGACCTCACCGTCTCTGTCAGCGAAGATGACCTGATTTTACAGAGCCCAGAACCACAGCCAAATCCAGGTGCCCAGATGGAGGGAGAAGGTGGGACGCTAGCCTTAGCACTAATCCACACTGAACAAAAACGAGATCTCACCACTGGGAAGGATGATTGTGTTCTGCAGACCCTGAGCTCTCCGGGTTCAGAAGAGGCATTCTCCACTAACTCCCTGAGGTAGTAAGCCGTTCTTTTTCCTTTCTTGTTTCTTATTGTTCTTAATCATAGACAGTTTTGGAGACTGTTTCACTGAGAATGTATTGTTGAACACTCAGCCACAAATATGTGTTTCTTAAGTCTCATAAATAGTCTTTTAAAATAAAATCTAATTTTCTTCTTCTTTCCTTTTTATTTCCCAGTACCAGGGGGGATTGAACTCAGGACCTTACACTAACCAAGCAGGCATAGCAACCCTGGGCTATATCCCTGATCCTTCTTTCTTTCCTTTATTAATTAGCTTTTAAAACTAGATTTTTTTTTTTTTTTTAAGACAGGGTCTCACTTTGTAGTTGAGGCTGACCCTGAACTCACTATGTAGGCAAGGCTAACCTTGAACTCACAGCAATCCTCCTGCCTCTGGCTTCCGAGTGCTGGGATTACAGGCATGAGACACCATGGCTGGCATTGTGGTATGTAGTAGTAACTACATACTGGGAATCAAACTCAGGATTTTGTACTTGCCAGCCAGATGCCAGAACCACTGAGCTAAATCCCCAGCCCTAAAACTAGATTTTAAAAGTAAGATCATTGAATCATTGTGAATGAGATCTTGTATTTATCCAGAGAGTCCCCGTTAATTTATAAATCATTCTACTTCCTATTTTCGCACCTTTTAAAAAATAAATCTGTTGGCCTGGGGATTTAGCTCAAATGGTACCGTGCCTACCTCGGAAGTGCAAGGGCCCAAGTACAATCCCTGGTACCACAAAAAAAAAATTATAATTTATTTTTATGGAATTTTGTTACCGTAGAAGGTGACAGGTAAATTTACTAGCAGTTCAGCTTTCACAATATCCATTGAGCTGGAGTCCTTCTTATAACCTGCTCATCAGCCTCCACACTCTCAGAACCTGCAGTTACCCTGTGGCTGGTTAGCTTCCTCCCAGCATTCCTGGGGGCAGCGAATGTGCTCCATCCTGTGTGTGCTCCATGTGAGGTTGAGTTAAAAAGAATGTGCATTTTATGTTGCTGGATTAGGGATTCTGTAAATGTCACTTGGATCTAACTGATTAATGGACCCGTTTCATCACTGCTTGTCTACTGCACCTGTCATTCGCTGACAGCGGTGTGTTCAAGTCTGTATCTAGCATGGTGGATTTCTCTACTTCTGTCTACAGCTCTACTATGTTTGCCTATGTATTTTGATGCCCTTACATTAGGCATGTATACATTAAGCATTTTTATGATATCCCTAGATACAGAGTTTTTGTTATTTATCCCTTCTGAGCTTTGCTAGTTATACTTTTGGGTCTGTCATTAATTTGGAAACTTCTCAGCCATCATTACTTCAAATGATTTTTCAGTTCCTTTTTCTTTTGGTTCTCTTTCTGGCACTGCCATTATGTGTATGTGATATCCTTTGTGGTTGTCCTGCATTTCTTGGATATTCTGTTCCATGTTTTTCTTTCTTCTTTCTCTTTATACTTCAATGTGGGAGTTTTATATTAACAGAATCTTCAAGTCATTGATTTTCTTCTTTTTCTCCTCCTCCTGCTGCTGCTTCTCCTTACTCCTTTCTATATCTTTGTCTCTGTCTCTCTTTCTTTCTTTCTCCCCCCATAGACTCTTGCTACATTGTTCCAGTTGGCTCCTAAATGCTTGAGTTGAAAGAAAGTCAAGGGACCTTAGCCTCCTGAGTGGCTAAGAGGTATCACAGCTCTATACCTGGCTAATGATTCTTTTCTCCACTATGTCAAGTCTTCTGGTGAGCTGTGCTCTGTGGAGTTTGAGGTTTTCCTTTCTTTGAGTTATTTAGATGATTTAAAATTATTCTTAGCCAAATGTGGTGGTGCATATGAGTAATTCTAGCAATCAGGAAGCTGAGGCAGGAGGATGCTGAGAGTTCAAGGACAGCCTGAACTGCACAGTGAAATCCTGTCTCAAAAAGACAAAACAAAACAAAAATAAAGAAATAAAATGAATTGTTCTAAGCCCATGTATTAAAGAATTAATACACATCATAAGATATAATGACTGTTGCTTGAAAATCCTGGGTTTGGGGAATAATTTGTTAGTAGTCTACAGATAAGAAAGAAAGGAGAACATTCAGTTGACAATAAGTGTTGAGTGCCTGCTCTGTATCTGGCACAGGTCCTGCTCTTGTGGTCCTCGTGATTGTATTTATTTTGAGAAAATATAAACCAATAAGCAATCATGTAAAAAAAAAAAGTGTGAATGAAGATCAACCAGATGGAGAGAGGAGGCTTGGGATCAATTCACTGTAACACAGGAAAAGTCTGTCTGTTAAGGTGGAACTTCGGTAGAGGCCTGAGGAAATGAGGGCAGTGCCCCATGGCACAGCGCCACTCCCTTCTCTACCTGCAGATGCTGCTGTGTTCCTTCACAGTATTTTTCACCCTCATGAATGTTTATTTCTCAGTGAATGTTTCCCTTTTCTCCCATATGGGGGTAGTAGACAGGATATATCTGGAAGAAGAGCATGACAGGCACAGGGAGCCACAGGGCAGAGGCTGTATCATGGGAGTGTGCCTGATGCTTCCACAGCAGAGAGGCCACTGTCATGGATGGGAAAGGAGAGGTGCAAGAGATGTCAGTGCTGTGAAAAGGTCACCAGGGAGAAAACAAATAGGAAAATGGCCCAGAGCTTGACTGCATGTTCAAAATCAGGGACATCAGAAACAAGCAGCAGTGTGTGAGAAGCTGCAAGGAAGTAGGACCTGTGCTGCAGGAGCAAGTAGTGTTCTGAGTGATGTTGAGAAAATTTAAATAACCTTCCCAGAGGAAAAAGCTGGACCAGACTGATGGCCTCATTCCAGAATGCATGCTCTTAATTTCTTCTGTCCTTCCACTAAATCCCTCTCATAGTGGTGGTGTGCCCTGTGATAACACTTGCACTATGCTGGCATTGATGATACTGTCACCTTTACCATTTTACAGAAGATAATGCTGAAGCATGAAGTTGGAGAATGAGTCCAGAGTCTTAAGGTGGCTCAATGTGCTTTGAACTTGACCATCAAGGTCCATAGTTGGATTCCCAATTGGCTACCCATCAGTGCAGTCTCACTACAGCAGCTCACTGCTAGTATAGCTGAAATAGCATCAACAATAATATTTTATAAAGCTAAATAAGAAAGCTCAAGAAGCAAATGAGATTCTAAAAAAAGAAAAAAGAACTAAGTGGTGCCAATTTGGCCTTTTGCTCCATCTGCCCTGATTTTGTGTCTCCCAGCCTCAAATAGGTAGATGAGGTGCTGTGTGCTTTCTTCAAGCCTGAACAAAGTGTTTGAAAGTGCTTTGTTCTCTCTCTCCTAGAGTGGGACTGCAAGCAGAGTATAATGCTGCCTTTTAAACTAAGTAAAATGAAAGCCTTGGTTTCTCAAGGTCAGAAAAATATAACCGCACAGATTAAATCCCATCCAGTGATTTTAATTGAACCCCTCTTCAAAGTTAAATATGGAAAGAGTTATTGCATCTGAGGAAGATCTGCTGCTAGAAATTGGATCATGGGCTGGGGTTTTAGCTCAGTGATTCCGGTGCCTGCCTGGCAAGCTCAAGGTCCCGAGTTCGAACCCCAGTACCATATATCAGAATGCCAGGCATGATGACTCACATCTGTACTTCCAGCACTGACGAGGCAGAGTCAGGAGCATTACTGTGAGTTTGAGCCTGGCCTGGGCTACATAGTGAGTTCAGAGCCAGCCTGAACTACAAAGTAAGATCCTATCTCAAAAAACTATTTTAAAAAGTCATAATACCTAGAATATTAGAGTAGAATGATGTTCTCTTAGAATGTACCCTAAATTCATTTTATGAGGAATCATAAAATATTTATAAATACATTTCTTCAAATATGACAATGGCTTCAGATGTCTATTCTTAGAGTCTGTTTGCTCAACAGTTTCTTGTTTTTCCTGGATGATCTTGATGCTGCAATACAGGGAGGCTGTGTGCCTTTTCTTGCCACCCTGAAGACTCTGGACTTTGTTCCCTGAGGAAAGTTGTGTATCACACTGTTGGGAAAATAACCCAGTGCCATTAAATGTGGTCACAGGGCATCTCCTTTGTGTTCTGCCTGCCACTTCATTTCTCAGTCTTGTGTATGTCTCTCCTATTAGTTCACTTATTTTTATCTAAAAATCTGAGATTTTCCTTATCCTTATTTTAGTTTAAATTTTCAAAAGTTCAGAGTGAGATGTACAGTGAGGTAGTTCTAAGACCTCATCGTCAGCAAAGTAGGTGACAGTCACAATAAGTGTCACTGTATGGCTGGTCTTAAAAGACTCCATTGTCCAACTTCAAGCCCAGTTTCGCTGCCTTTGCTGGCCTCCTGTTTTGGGCTGCTGGCCTCAGTCAGAACCTCGGTGACCTGAAACAAGAGAGATGGGCACTGAGAAGCAATTATCGTGGTGCTCAGGAATAAAGGCCACTAAAAGACTGAAATCTAATCACACACACACACACACACACACACACACACACACACACACACACACACACACACCTCTCTATCACCACATTAATACATCTCCTACATAATAATGGGAACTCAGCTGAAGGAACCGTGCATCCAGGCTTTATTTAAGAAGACTCTAGGGGGGGCCGAGGAGTTAGCTCAGTGGTTCTGGAGCCGGTCTTGCAAGCGCAAGGATCCGGGTTCAATCCCCAATAACTACATACCATACTGGGTGTGGAGACTCACGCCCAGCAGCAATCAGTACTACATACCACAGTGCCGGGCATGGTGGCTCACGCCTGCCTGTAATCCCAGCACTCGGGAGGCAGAGGCAGGAGGATTGCTATGATGTGAGTTTGAGGCTGAGCTCAGGGCCAGCCTGAACCACAAAGCAAGACCCTGTCTCAAAAAACCTAAAAAAAAAAAGAAGACTCTAGGGAAACTCAAGACAACAGGGAGCAAAAACAAAGGCACCAAGGAAATATTAGCCTCTAACACCTTCACTCTAGCTCCTTCCTAAATGAATGTAAAACCTCTCCTTGCAGGCTGATTTACCTTAAAAGGTAAATACTTTACTTAGTACATCATGTCTGGTTTCAACTGAAAATTAAAAGGCATACTGAAAGGAAAAAGTACATAGTTTTACTAGACAAAGCAAGTATCAGAACTAGCCTCAGATATGACACTTTTTGGAAATGTCAAAGTGGGAATTCAGAGTACTTATGATTAATATAGTAGAGCTCTAATGTAAGAAGTGGACAATATGTGAAACAGGTGGATGATCCAAGGAGAAAAACAGAAAATAAAGAATTGAGCCCACGTGTAGCTCAGAGGTAAGGCACATGCTTAGCCTGTGTAAGACCCTAGATTAAATCCCCAGGACCATAAAGAAAAGAAAGAATCAAAAGGGGGTACAACAAATAAACCATAGTAATAAAAATGGAGAATACCTTTTATGGGTATTAGTAGGTTGGACACTTGAAGATTTGTCAGTAAAAATTTCTATGCTGTCTTATTTCACTTAACATAATGTCTTCAGAATTTGTCTATTTTATAACATATATCAGAATTTCCCTCTTTTTTAAGGCTCAGTAATATTTTAACGTAGGTACAATATTACATTTCCACATACCACATTTAATCATTTATTAATGATTATGAGAGTACTGATATAGCTTTGAGATCCTGATTTGACTTCTTTTGGATACATACCCAGAAGTTAGATTGCTTTTCTATAGTATGGTAGCCCTATTTTTAATTTTTTGAAGAATATCCCTATTAGTTTCCATAGCATCTGCACCAGTTTGCACTCCCAACAGTGTACAAAGGTTCCAATTTCACTGCATCCCTGTCAACATTTGCTGTCTGTTGTCTTTGTGAATAGCCATCCTCACAGGTAGAAAGTGACATTCACTATGATTTTGATACATATTTCCTGATGGTTAATGATGCTGAGCATCCTTTCATGTACTTGTTATGTGTCTTATGGAGACACATCTAATACATAATTTATAACATTTCATCCCATTTTATAGGTTATCTTCACATTTTCATTCTGTTGATCAATTTCTTTGCTGTGTGGAAGCTTTTTGTTTGAGGTAGTTGTCTGTTTTGCTTTTGTTGCTTGTGAATTTGGTGTCATATCCATGAAATCATTGCCAAAAGCAATGTCACAAAGTCTTTCCCCAATGTTTTGTTCTAGGAATTTTTCAGCTTCAGATTTTGCTTTTAAATCTTTAATCCATTCTGAGTAGGTTTTTGTATATGGTGTAAAATAAGAGCTCAGTTTTTAAAAGTGGGTATCCATTTTTCCCAGCAGGATTTGTTAAGAGACTATCCTTTTTCCATAGTGTATTCTTGGTATCCTTCTCAAAGATCGATTGTCTATGTATGTATGGACCTATCTCTGGCTTTCTACCCTGTTCCAGTAGTCTATATATCTGTCTTTTCATAGTACTGCTTTGATTACTGTAGCTTTGTGATATATTTTGAAATCAGAAAATGTGACTCTTCAAACTTTATTCTTTCTCAGCATTGCTTGGCTATTGTAGTCTTTAGTGGCACCATGTGAATTTTAGTACTATTTTTCTGTTTCAGTCTTTTAAAAATGCTTTTGGAATTTGAGTCTGATTTCATTCAATATGGAGGTCAGTTTGAGCAGTATAGACATTTTTAACACTATTAATGTTAATTGTTCCAATCTATCGCAATTCTATCTCTCTGTTTATGTCATCTTCAATTTCTTTCAACAGTGTTTTGTACTTTGTAGTAAAGTCTCTTGCCTGCTTGGTTTATTCCTTAGCTAACTTTAGTCTCAACTACTTTTTTTTTTTTGATGCTATCTTAAATGGGATTATCATTCTGATTTCCTTTTAGTGTATCAAAACACAACTAATTTTGTATGTTGATTTTGTGTTCAACTTTACTCGATTTGTTTATTTCTAACAGCATCTTTGGATATGTATGTGTGTGTGTGTGTGTGTGTAGTCTAATTTTCAGTGAACATGTCATTTGCCAACAGGAACAGTTTTACTTCTCACTTTGATGGCTTTTATTTTTCTCACCCAATTGCTCTGGCTAGGACTTCCAGTGCTTACTGAATAGAAATGGCAAGAGTAGGGCTGTGGAGTTAGCTCAGTGGTTCCGGCACCTGTCTTGCAAGCACAAGGACCCGGGATTGATCCCCGGTAACCACATACCATACTGGGTGTGGAGACTCACACCCAGCAGCAACCAGTACCACATACCACAGCACCCAGCGTGGTGGCTCACGCCTGTAATCCCAGCACTCGGGAGGCAGAGGCAGGAGGATTGCTGTGATGAGTTTGAGGCTGAGCTCAGGGCCAGCCTGAACCACAAAGTGAGACCCTATCTCAAAAAAACTTAAAAAAAAAAAAAAAAAAAGGAAATGGCAAGAGTAGGCCTCTTTGCCTTGTTCCTGATCTTAAAAGAAAGCTTTTAGTTTTTCATCAATAAGTACAGTATCAGCTTTAGAACTTTGCATTTATGACCTTTCTTATTTTGGAGGTAATTTCCTTCCAGTCCTACTTTATTGAAAGTTTTTATCATGAAAAGATACTGGGTTTTGTGAGACGCTTTTCCTGCTTCTGTAGAAGTGATTGTGTGAATTTTATCCTTCATTCTGTTAAAGTGTTTGATTTTTTTTTTTTTTTTGTATGTTGATTCACTCTTGTATCTGAGGGATAAATCCCATTTTGGCCAGGCATATGAGCTTTTTAATGTGCCCTTGAGTTTCGTTTGCTAGTACTTTGCTGACATTTTTGTATCTATAGTCACTTGTGATACCAACTTTATGATTTTTACTTTTTGTGGTGTCTATGTCTAGCTTTGGTATTAGGGTAATGTTACATTAATATAATGAGCTCAGAAGGGTTCCTTTAAATTTTTAAAAAGAATTTGGAAAGGATTAGTGGTACTCTTTAAAATGTTTGATAGAAGTCACTAGTGAAGTCATCTTGTCCTGTGCTTTCATTTGAAAATAAAATTTTTTATTATTGACTCGAACTTCTTACTAGTGATTTTTGTGTTCATACTTTATATTTTTTCATGATTCAGTTTTGGTTCTATGTTTTTGTCATATATGAGTAATCTATAAATGGACCCCCTAGACAGACAGACAGACAGACGATAGATAGATAGATAAATAGATGGATAGAAAGATAGATGGATAAAAGAGAGATAATAGAATCATAGTAGTTTCTTGTGGTGTTAAATTTCTGTTATTAGTTGTAATGTTTCCTCATTCATTACTGATTTTACTTGTTTTTTTCATTTTCTCTTTTTTAAGTATAAAGTCATTATTTTATGTAAAACATTTTCATGGATGCAACAGTTGTTAATTTTTTCAAGACATATTTGATTTGCATACAGTACAAATGCTTCTGAAGTAAGGGATGACATTTGATACATGTATACCAAGTATAATGATTTTAGTAGGTTATTTGGCATAACTGTCACCTCAGACATCTCAGTTTTCTTAGGCTAGGTAATGATTTGTCAGTTTTGAGGGGTTTTTAAACTACTCTCAATTTCATTAACTTTTCTGTTTTATATTTATGTCATTTATTTCTGCTCTTATGTTTATTATTGCCTTCTGTGTGCCACCTTTGGGGTGAGGTTATTGTTTTACATATTCCTTCTTTTTTAACCTAGGTTTTTGTTACTATAAAGTTTCTTCTTAATACTATTTCTGCTGTATCCCATAAATTTTGGTATATTTTGTTTTTTATTGGTTTCAGGATATTTTCTGATTTCTTTTTTGATTTCTTCTGAATTGATGGATGAGTCTATGGCCAGACCTACCCCAAATGCACCAAATCTCATCTGTACTGATTGGTGGTTCAAAAGTATTTTAATTTCCACATATTGGATTTTTCTAATTTTCTTTCAGCTGCTGATTTGATCAGAAATATACATGGTTATGATTTCAGGCTTCACAAATTTGTTACAGTTGTTTTCTGTCTGATATGTAATCGATCCTGGAGAATATTCTGTATGAACTTGAGGAAGCATATGTACCAATTCTGCTGCTGTTGGGCAGGATGTGCTGTATAAGCTCAGAAGGCCCATTTGATCTGTGGTGTTGTTCAAATCTTGGCTTCTTTGCTGATTTTCTTTGCCACAGCAGCTTTCCCCAGACTTGTTCAGATCTCATAAACGCATGAAAGGGACTTCCAGAACTGCCTTAGAAAGTGGTGGGAATAGTGCAATAAGAGTGTTTGCTTAAGGTATTCAAGCTAATTTTCAAACTCAAAAGCATGTGAGGTTCTGATTTACTCCACCTGGATGCTCACTGTTGTGCTCCCCCCCCCACCATGCAGAGTCTTAAGAATAAAGATGACAGTGGCAACTCTGCTACCACCATTTTCCTAGAATTCCTCTTATCATTTGATTTTGAAATAAATTACACCATTTTGGAAAAATCACAATGAAGTGTTAAGGTGTTCCATGCTCTCATTCTGAGGCTAACAATGGCAGGATGTGGAAGAGAGCAAGGGTAAGGGGTGAAGGGGAAATGGAGATCAGGGGTCAGTGAGAGAACATAAAGGACTTCTGCCTGTGCTGGAGTGAACCTGCAGTTAGACCAAGGCTTGCCAGTGCTGTAGCAAACTAGAATTCCTGAAAAAGATTTGAGATATGAGTGCAGAAGGTAGAGAGGAGACTATGGGAATCGGGTTCTGACTGTTCCGGTCTCAAGATGAGATAGCACGGGACAGTGCAGGACATGAGCAGATTTGAGGAAAATGAATAGCAGTAGGCCTCAAGGAGAGACTATTGACAGGTGCTTAGTCACTTGTCCTAGCTAAGGCTGAAATCACCTGAGCCCAAGCCCCAGATGCATTTCACCTTTCTCCACAGATATTCAAGTTAAGGCCTCAGACATTGTGGAGCAAGAAACAAGCCACCTTTACCTGTCTGTTCACAAATTCCTGACCCACAGAAGCCATAAGCATTATACAAACTTGTTAGTTGTTTGTTTATACCACCAAATTTGGGTTATGATATCTTTAGCTATGTAGTAACCAGGAGAGTTGTGATAGTTGGTCTGGCCATTGCAGGTGATCAGCAGTGATGGACATCATGCTCCACTGTGAGTCTTACCCAGTGTGTCTGGGTACTCACGCGAGGGTAGTTCATCAGAGCAAAAGTGGGCTGTGGTACTGGGTGCTGGGTACAAAGCAAAGAGCTCTCCTCTCTATCGCTGACTTCCTGGCTCCTTTTTGCTACCCATTGTGTTCCCCCTCCTTCAGTCCCATCTTCCCTTTTAGTTTCTTTTTAACTTACAGTTCTCAGTGATCAGTGTGGTCCTCTGGAAAGCCCCAAATCCATTTTAAGGTGATTTTGAATAAGAACTTGCTGCTGGAGACTTGCTGCTGGAGTGGAAAACTCCCCTCCAGGGAGAAAGGAGGATGTGCACATGGGCCACATGGAGAAGCCCAGCTACAACCCAGAAGTTCAGCCAAATATGAGACCACACTATGTTCTCTGGACTTTTGTACTGTTTCCAGTCCTGCATGGGACATTCTTGCCTTAGCCTATAAGACAACTTTGAGGAGCAATTCTGAAGTCCCTGTATTTTGTGCCTTTTAAAAATTGTCTTTTTTCTGTTTTTCTTTGTCAGTATAAATTCATTCTCATTTGCTTACCACTTTGATGGGCTGAGTTTCAGACTGCTAAAAGCAATACTGGATTTGAGTCTATTTTATTTATTGCAATAATTCTTAAATATAGTCTAATAGTAGAATTTATTATATTACAATTGAGCAAAATAGTCTTTCCCCTATGTATAGAAAAATGAATTTTTGTAATTTTGAGAATTTTATCAGAATCATGCTACTAAAACTTTGGTACCTGTGTAGCTCACTTACTGGAAGATAAATGAAGTGAATGAAAAAAAAATTTTTTTTTAAATAGTAAATATAGAAACAATAGATCTTGTGAACTTTAACAGTTCTGAAAATTATAGACATGCATGCTAATGGTTTGTTTTTTTATATTATGTACAGGTATTCATTGTCTGGTAGTAAAATATTTTTGTAATAAAGTGAAATATTTCAGTGCTGATTGTTTTTTGCAAAACATTCTGTGAAGTCAGGTGCTCTGCCACCTGAGCCATGAAAGATACTTATGTCCAGGCCAGCTTGGATCCCCTTCCAGTGCTGGCTCCTAGGCTTCTTGTTCCTTCCTGATCAGCAGGCAAGTGTATTAGGCACACCTGCTATTCATCGTCATCTCACTGCCACCTGCGATCATGAAAGTACTTAGAATTAGTGCCTGACATTTTGAAAAGTGCACCTAGCCAGAAGTGGGAGTTACTTGTCTGACATCCCTGAAGTCCAGCACTGATGCAAGGAGCCCTGCCACATGGTTCCCAAGTGGCCCCAGGAGCTTGTGAACTTTGGTCATTTTCTTGTATATGTTATGCCTACTGTCTTCATAATCCATCTGTTTATTCATCCACAGTGGTTTATTGTCCACTTCCTTGTTCCTTTGTTTTTGTCTTTGACATTGGACTAGTTAATTCAGTTTCTTCAGTTTAATTCAGAATTGACTCTTTGCAGGGCCAGCCATTAACCACCAGTCTTCCAGCAGCCCTGTATTTCATTTCTACCACACTTGGACAGCAGGAGTCAAATGTCAACAGCCAAACATTTCAACCTGAGGAAGGTGTTTACTAGGTATTAGCACTTCCATTTTATGATATCGTAGGGGGGACCTGGGCAGAGTCAGAACACAAGAGATCATACCCTGCCCATTTGGCACCATTCAATGCATGATGGCTGTGCACTGGTCCCATTGCCACTTGTCAGTTAACTGTCCTCTGGAAACTCACTGATCCTGGAGCAATGATGCACTAACTTATTTGGGGATCTGAAACATTGCCCACACATGCCTACATAAGCCTTTGCACCATCCACTAACTATACCACCATCCTCCATTCTACCATCCCGTCATCCACCATCCCACTATCCTACCATCTGCCATGCCACCATCCTGCTGTACTACTGTCCCACCATCCACAGTCCTAGCAGCCACTGTCCCACCATCCACCATCCACCACACCCACTGGCTTCCTTTCTTGCTTCATCCACTCAAAGTCTAACTCTCACCATCCCAGTTGGAGTCTCCTAATCTCTTCGCTCCCTCACATACATGAATATATACATGCACACATGTGTTTCTGTGTCTGCAGAAAGACCAACCTGTAACAGCACAGAACAGTCTAATGCGTTATATTCCTACATTGGTCATTAAGCCCTAGTAAAAATGATCCTATGGTGACAGTATCAGAAGGCTTTTTACTACAAGCACCCTCTAGAGTTTAGTTAAAGAACTAATAGAATAATTTCTAATGAATGTAAAAATTAGTATGCCTAGGGTATTTTTTAACTTTTCTAAAAGATGGAGTCTGATTATATTATATTATATTCAAGGAAAGCATAAAGTTTTATGATAAAAAGACATTTATACTCCACACTATTTTTTTCACCAGATGGTTAAAGCAAGGTCACTGTAGGATCTATTGAGCCTAGAGATCCATTTATACACCTCAGGTAGAGAACTCAGCCAGCAACACCTAAATGACTGTTCCTATCTACCAACATGTTAGTGCTGATTTAAAAGAAACCCAGGAGGCACAATTTTTTGCCTTCACCTTCCTAGCCAGGTGGATGTTTGTCATCCTGTGAGTAAAGTGTGAGGTCCCTAGCAATTTGTCAGAAAGAAAACAGACCAAGACCACTTATCGTTCCTTATAGGATGTCTACGGCAAGTGATTCCTGCTGCTCCAAACATGTGACAAGTTCCGGCTGGTTATGTCTGTTGAAAGGTGGAGGGAAGCATCTATTATTAATTCTCCCAGGCCTTCCAGCTCCTCATTAAGAAACTTTTTCTTTAAAAAAAAATGGCATGGGAGGGGCTAGTTCTGAGAGTGAAAATGGAACAGAATGATAAGGTCTGTTTGGAGGCCAAAGCAGTAAGAGGCCAAAGTTTTGCTTGTGCTTCTCTGCTACAATAAAGAGGACCTCAGCACAGACGGATGGTACCCGACAAAATGTAGCCTATAATTCAAGCTGTCAGCTTAATCACGCTGTTTCCAGGTAGAGAGAAGGAGCCCTTGTTTCCTGGGTAAAGAGAAGGAGCCTTGTTTGCTGACCTCTGGTCCACAGCCTGCCACAGACCGCCCTGTGCTGCTGGCCTTTGTGTCTTGGTGCCTCCTCCCCTCCTTTGGGGCATTGTGCTCCCTTCAAGTGGACCCCTGGAAGGGACCACCCAGGGGGCTACACAATGGGGGCTGAGGTAGCCACCAAAACATAGGTTTTGTAAGACAGCCCCTTAAAAGAAAAATACTGTTGAACTATGTATGTGTTTGTCCTTTCTACAACCGTTTTGTGTGGCAAACAAAACCCCATATACAAACTTCACTGTGGCCTCCGCTACAGCTGTTCCACACATCAGGGGTCAGGCTTGAGATAGTCACGTCCAGTTTATTTTCCCAGGGCACTAATTCTTGATGCAGTTTATGTTTGCATGCTTGGATTTATGGCCAGGAAATTTAATATCAAAATAAACAAGTTGCACTGGCTTTATGAAACTGTTTTATCAGTAGTGAGCAGAGTCAGTGGCTGGTTTTGCTCTTAGGTGAAATTTGTTCGCAGTTCTACTTAACAAAAGCTGGCAGCCCAGAATTCAGTTCTCAATAGCTATTTACACCTCTGTAAAAGGATTAGCTCCAGCCCATTGTTGCACTGTTTAAATCTTAATTTGCATCCTTATGGAGGTAGCACTTTACAGACCCCTCTGTAGTCTTTGTTATATTCTGTACCTGTGCCTAGGAGGTCGCTAGAGGCTTTTTCTAACTGGTAAAGGTGCTGAGTGGCTTCAGATGGCCAGTACCCCAGGCAGATGGAATTAGTGTGCATGCTTTTAATGGACAACAGTTGGCTTTGGTTCATTAATTGTATTTTATAGCAGTTGTAGTCCTCATGGGTGTACTCTGCAAACCCAAGGGACCTTCACTAGTCTTAGGAGGACTATAAATGTTATTAATTGTAATCAAATTTTGAGAGAGAATTAAATATAAAAAAGAATCCAAATTTGATAAGGTGATAGTTTTAAAAGTAATCTTTTCTATGTAGGCTATATATCCTCAGTTTAAAACTCAAAGCCTTCTCTTGCTTACATTGCTGCATAGACAGTAGAAGCAATTGTCTTTCCACTGGGGTAAAGCTGGAGCTACACATCAGAGTTTCCAGTGCAGAGCTCTAGCTTCAGCAAGTTCTAAACCTAGGGTGAAAATGTGAGCTGAGGGGAGAGGGCAGTAGAAGAAACTACTAAGGCCCAAGTGTGGGGAGAGAAGGTTGTGACTTAACTGATTATTAACAGAAAGGAAATTTTGTAGAATACTTGATTGAAACAGATATAGAAAATTTGGGCCATTTTAATGACCACCTCATCACTAATTCTAGTCACTTTCCATCATAAAGCTTTATTCATTAACTCACTAGACATTTGTTATGTCCATGCTGGGCCCAGTTCTAGCTGGGGAATCAGTGATATTTTATGGGGAAAAAAAGAATTGTGTTGGTTGCTGAGAAAGGGCAAGATGGAAAATGTCATTTAAAAGGACCATCCTTTCAGAGAGTAATCAGAGGACTAGATGTGTGGGGCTGAGGACTACCCAGGGTTTTCCCAGGAAAGCACAACACCATCCTAGAGGCTTGGGTCAGTGGTGCAGCAGGGGAGGTGGGCAATGGCAGGAAGCAACCTCAGTCACATCATTATTATTTTCTTTTACAATTTCATATCATTTATTTTATTCTTCTATGTATATGTTTTTCCCAAAACATTTGAGGGCCATTGATAGCCTCTTCCTTTCCCCCTAGTGTATTTCTTAAAAGCAGAGTTATTTGTTGTTTTCCAACCTTGAAAAATTTTGAGATAGTTATTAGACTTGCTAGTTCAACTTCACAGAAGCAAAAAGAATTATTATTTTAAAATTAAAATAATTAGCTGGATGTAGTGGTACATTCCTGTAATTCCAGCACTCAGAAGGCTAAGGTCTGAGAGCTGCCATGAGTTGAACGCCCTCTTGGGGGCTGTATCTTTTGTGGAGAATTACCAAATTGCTAAAGTCAGCCTGCCTTCTAGCACTGTTCTTATGTCTGGCAGAGATGAAATGTTCCCACCTAGTACCACCACATCCTACCCCAGCATAATTGCCAGTCCCTATGAGGTGTCTGCGCTATAGGGAATGTAGAGCTGCTCATGCCCACCAGATGTCTGCCTGGCCAGGAAGGAGGGTGAAAGGCTGTCTGTGCCAGACTGCAGCCTTGTTCCAGCCTATGGAAGACTCTTAATAGCTGCTGCAGTTTACTCTTCTTTTCAATTAGTTGCCACATTTTGAAAATTGAGAGATAGCACATAAAAATAAGTCTTGCAGTTGTAAATTCTTAGCTTCTCTTAAAAACTGGGAATATCTAGCCTTTGGTACACACATTTCACAGTAGCAGCCAATGGTAGCTGGTCCTTTGGTGGAGTCCTTGACACTGGGCACTTGGACAGCAGCCCTGGGTTTGGTAGCAGCTCTTTGCCTTTCCTGCACAACAGATAGCAAGCCACTCTGCTCCCAATCCTCCCCTCACCTTTACCAAGCTCAGTGTCCCCACATCACAGGCCTGTTCACCAATTCTGTCTATGCAGGCCTTCTCAGAAACCACTGCTTTCCAGAAACCACGGATAGCTTACAAAGCCAGGAGTTGTAATCTCTTTGAAGTTTTCCATGAATTTAATTTCATTACCACCTTGTTACTAGAATATCAGCCCCACTCAGCAAACTTGTCTCCCCCACTAGTCCACACACCCCTCTTATTCTGTTATTTCTGCTGCCCCTGCTGCTCCTTAGTGTCAGATGCCATCTGCCCTCCTTCTGCCCCTTATCTAAAATGTGGCTGGCTGAAGTTCCTCCCTCAGTTCCTCTCTACCACTTTGTGGTTCCTCATAGGCCTGTCAGAGCCTCTTACCATGATTGTGTATTCTCCTTACGCTCAGTGGTTAGCTTCCTTCTTTCTAAGAGGCCATCTACCTCTCCCTATGAGCAGGAGCGCTGGGAATTGAGGGGCAGGAAGAAAATGAAGATTGTTTACAGAATCTGTGTGTTAATTTGCAAAGTCTTTCTCACTGGTAACTACGATGTTCCTGAGTCTATTTGCTAGTCGCATGGCTGATACTACATGGAGGAAGGTGAGGAGTCTTGCAGGAAGAATCCAGTCCAGTCTGAGCCTAGATAGGCCTGCATACATCTTGCCAGATGAACCTGGAGTCCAAAAGGATGAGAGCAGCAGAGCAGCAGGGTAAAAGGCCCAGCACAAGATGTGGCCCCAAAGACTAGGAGTCCAGCTAAATGCTTGGCACTGGGAAGAAGCTGGCATATCTGGAAGACCAGAAGCAAAGCAGGTCTAGAATCTGGTGGGCCCATTTCCTTTCATAACAGGCTTACTTAGGCAGGAGCAGGAAGTAGGGTTGGGCAGAGCCTGCACTCGACTGACTCCTCCCTTCTGGTGTATTGGCAAAGAGACTCAGAAACTTACCCAACTGTACTCCTATTACCAATGAGAAAGACTTCACAAATTAATGTGTTGCTTTGCACACAGTCTTCATCTTTGAAGATTGTGTGTTGAATATTCTCAGCAATGAACGTGATTAGGGCCTCTCAGTAGAAACCCTGTTTTGTCTCTGATATCTCTTTCCACAGCTACTTAGCTTCTTCTCCAACAGGCATTTCTTTAAAGGCAGGCACTACCCAATCTGTTCAGAGGCTATTGTCACATAGTGACACAGTCTAACCTAAAACAGTGGGCACATCCCTGGGTCCTCCATCTTAGTAGATCTCTGTCCCACTCCCACACCCTCTTGTTTTTAGAATACATAAAATGTTCTGTAATGGGATCTGAATAGAAAAATAATAGTCATTTCTTTGCATTTAGAAATAGAGGACATAACCTATACATAAGCCAGAAGTTTTCAATTTCTTAGCAATGACAATATAAGTAAATTTCACATGAATTGTAGAGATCTACGTTTGTTATGATTGACAATAGAAAATACACCTTTTCTGTTAACATAACTAGACCCCTGTGAGTTATATAGGAAGTGGAGTAAGACTGCCCATCTATGGATTTGAGCATCACTAAAGTCATCAAAGGGTTAAAAGCTACTCCCAGGGTGGATTTAAACATGTCACAAACACACAAGCAAATTTTCAAACTGCCTTGTTTTACATCTTCATTCAAAGACAGTATACTTGCTACGTTTTTATGTTGTGATTATATTACAGATATATTTCAGTAGGCCAGGAGGAATCAGCGTAGATCCTAGAAGCCAGCACTCTGTGCTTAAGTAAACATCTCTTGCAACACCTGTTTTATTTTATAGGCTCTATAATCACAGTGACATTCCTGAGGAAGAAGACCTTGAGGCTCACAAAACAGCTGTCTTTCCTCAGCTCCCCAGACTCTTAGCTGAGGTGACAGCAATAAAAAGCTTGTCCCTATCATTGGCATGAAATTGCTGCTGTGCTTAGACACAGCAGTGCTTCCAAATCAGAAATAATTGTGATGTGCCAAAACTCTGGTCCAGGCTGCCAGCACAAGGGTAGATACTTGGAGTGGTTAGTTTAACTTTTTTGTAGACTCTCCCATGTGTCTTTTTATAAATGTACAATATTTGTTTCTAATAGTTAAGCAGATTCATCTTCTGAATGCCTCCCTCCTCATGGGAAGTTTGAGAGACTCAGATTGTGCTTACACTGACTTGAGTAGGGAGGGACAGCGACAGTCGCCTTTTGTGTGTTAATCCATCTCAGTGAGCGACCCAGTATAGTTTCAGCAGAGCCACCAGCCAGAGGAGGTGCAGGCCCAAATGGGTTCTCAGATTTCCAAGGTCATCCTAGATATGTGCTGCCAATCTGAAACTGGTTCGGGTGTGATCTCTGGGCCCAGCAGCACCAACAAGATGTGGCAGCTTGGTAGAAACCCATGTTCTCAAACTCATTTCATTCAGTCCTCAAGACCCATTCTGGATCCCTTCCAAACCCCTGCAGACCTCCTGACTCAAGGATTCTGAGTGTGGGCTCAAACATCTGTATGTCCATGAACCCTGCAGGGACTCTGTGCCCTCCAGTTTGGGAGCCATCAATCCAGGCTATGCTTTAAGTGACTTTAAAGCTTGGTGGAGAAGGCTGGCAGTTTCCAAAGTAGCTGGCACATGGAGACCAAGGCTCTAGGAAGTCCTCCAAGAAGGACACCTTCCTAGGCCAGTCTGGAATCAATTCATACCCTCCACCCACTCAGGTGGCCTGAGTCCTTCATTGTAGCCTCAGAAGCTTTGTGGTGTTTGAGCCATTGAGTTATTTCACTGAATCCTATCCATGTAGCGTGTATAGTGGTTTGTCTAGTGCCGAGGCCTGGTGGGTACTGAATTTATGTTGCACAGATATACTGATATCCTCACTGGGTGTTTTGAGGCATGCACTTTACTAAACAGAACTGCCTGGTTTACTAGCAGGAAGCAAAGTATCACCAAAGGAGACACTTCTTTGAAAAAGCCCATTTGATGGGACCTTGTCTGACTGAGTGCAAAGCTCCAGGTCTATTCAGCTTATACCCTCTCCATCCCTCCACTTTTCATGTTGATAGTGTAAGTAGGGAGAGTCACCATCTGCCTTTAGAGTCCAATTCAGTTTATGTCTGGTATTTCATTAGATCCCACTGTGAGATATGTAGGAGTGAGAACCAGCCTTTGCACAGAGACCTTGACACAAGCAGATTTACTGGCTCAGGTGGTTCCTTATTTATTTATTCATTTATTTAATTTATGTAGTACAAGAGGTTGAACCCAAGGCCTTTGCACTGAGCTACATTCCCAGCCCTTTATAAAAGTCATTTTGAGATGTGGTCTTACTAAGGTGGCCAGGCTGGGTTTGAGCTTGAGATTATACTATCTTGGCCTCATGGGTGCTGAGATTGCAAGTGTATGGGATTACATGCCTTACATGTTCTGTTTCATGTTACCTCTTTCATCTGCACTGATGATCTCTAAACCCTGGAGGATGCTGGAAATTCCTTTCTAGTCATAAGCTTCTCAGCTTCTCCCACGTTTTCTGTCATGGAGAATCAAAACTGCAGTTTTAAACTGTCCCTTTGTGAGGTAGGAAGAATGATGATTCTATGTTACAAAACTCTTTAAACAGTTTCTCATACCTTTCTGTGTTCTATCTGCTTATATACTGTTTGGCATAAACCCCAGTTATGGTGCATGACTCAAAAGCATACATTCATTTGCAGTTCTTGGTGTAAACTGATTTGTTGTCCTGGATGATTGGTTGTGCAACTCTTAACTCAGGCTTCCTGATCGAGAGACTGTGAGTGATAAGATGTGATGTCTAAATCTGCTCTACTAATGCTTGTTGGAGTTTCTCACCATTCATAAGAGAGCATTAACTTCCATTATGGAAGGTAACATTTTACATGTTGTTGGCCTGCAGTTATGTACAAATCAGCATTCCATTAGAAATGATCCTTCTCTGTAACCAATACAAATTTTTAAATTAGTAATCTGAGGTCTTTAATATTGTTGCTTTATCACAGTCATTTTAAAAAACCAGATAAAGAAGTCTAAAATAGTGTCTGCCATCAGCCTTATGCTGAGTTCTACTGAGTTTAATCACCAGGCTCCCTCTGCCCTTGCACAGGGCCTGCTCGGCCCCTTAGTATCAGAATTTTTGCTGGGAACTCCTGGAAATGGTCCTTGATGCTCTGTGATCCCTCTGTAGCCAAGGGGTCCACAGGCAATTTGAAAAGCTATTCCAGTAACCTTGGCTTGGAGACAAAGGTCTACTTTTGTTCTCTAGTAGTTGATGACTGGTGACATAGAATCCTAAACCCAGCCAAGCAAGAAGGCTGGAGCAAGTGAGGAAGACCTTAAGGCATGTGGACTAGAGGCATGTGCAGGGTGGTAGCCTTCTGTCTTTTCCTGACCCAACCAGTAGCTACAGCTGTATGCTTACCTGATCTGTACAGTGGAATGCTGCCCCTGAGTCTGCATCATAGAAAATAATTGAGCACTTCTCTACTCTTGTTCACAAAATGGAACATCTTAAGAGAAAAAAGGAGAAATCCACCACTGACAGCATTATTGATTTATGTTACACCAAGGATTAAGTGTGCAGAGACCTTCACAGGAAGAGTATGCTATGATTAGGTGGGTGACTCAATGTTTTAAAGTTATGAAATATTAAAAGATGATTCATGTCATTTGGGTGGTTGATTAAGTTTTTTCAATTTTATTTTCTGCAAAACATACTTTAATATTTAATAGTTTTATTAAATATGAAAAGCACAATAAGACTATTCATTGTTTGCTATATTTTTTCCAGGTGCAACTAATTATCTGTATTAGTGACTATTTTCAGAAATAATTAAGGTCTTACACTCAAGCTGAAAAAGTGAACCAGCCTTATATTGTTGAAATACATTGTATAAAAACTTTATTTTATTTTGCTGTGTCTAAAACAAAATCTAGGACATTTATTATTTTGTATGATTTAAAACATTGGTTAAATTATCATTATGTTATAAATCAGTTTTAGTTAGGAAATGCTAATTTATTTAAGTTGTAGTTTCAGATAGAAACTATTTCATAGTTTCTGTTTCGTATTGATATGAAATCAATTATAATTCGATTGCTTTTATTATATATTAAATTACAGGAGAAAATAAATTACCTGACACTACTTTTTTCCCTTGGTGATTATTGATATTATAGGTTTCCCTGATGGTAAAGTAAACAAAATAGAAAAGATCTCCCTTTAAGTTCTTTCACCTCTTTGCTGATGTCCTGACTTGCTGGGTTTCTGTGGAGCCCTCAGTGGGACTCTGTTCTGAGCACAGCTGGGCTCTGTTCAGTGGGTCTTGGCTTAGCTGTGCAGCAGTCACAGACCCTAAATGTGGTACCTTCTTTACCTCTTGTTATTGATTTTACTCTCTTGTGTGGGAAGTAGATACAGTAAATAAGAGAAAACCTAAGCTAGGTCTCTGGCATAAGGATGCAAAGGGCAGTTGCCTTTGCTGGGAATAATAGTAACTAGAATCTGACCTCAGCTGTGACTCTTCAGCAAATCAAATATATTTGTCACCAGACAGTCTATTCTGTCACAGTTAATTCAGCTAATGAACTTTAATCATTTAATCTCTACTAATCAAACTTGCTTCCCAGCTAGAAACACAGTTGATTTACTGACTAGAGAAATAAACCCACCAAATTGATTAGAATTTGCTGGGAATAGCTAGAGCATTTTCCTGTAGGGAGATCCAAGGAGACCTTAAGTAGTGGCTGCTGTTGGAACAGAGGGCCTGGGTATTGATTTTAATCTCACTGCAGAGTAGTAAGAAGGAAGAAAGACAGGTTGCTACACAGCTTTTTATCAAGGGAGTCAGAAGTCTTAGAACCATCCTTAGAAGCTTTTGAGTAAGCTAAGGGACTCCATTGACTCATCCACTTTATTCAAATCTTGGGAAAAACTAAAATTAGGTTAGGCAAATAGAGAAATTAAGATTTATTGAAGAAGATTCTGAATGTACCAAGGCTTACTTTTCTCCCAAACATTTAATATTTTTTGTTTTTGTTTTCTCACTGCTGGGGATCCACATGCTAGGCAAGTCCTCTCTACTGCTGAGGTGCAACCTTAGCTTTTCCAAACATTTTATTGTGAAAAATGTCAAACATGAAGAAGAGCAAAAGGAATTATACTATGAACATCTACTGCCCACGAGATTCTCCCAAGCGTGTTTCATGGCATTTCTACATGTCTGTCTATCCATCCTTCATCTCTTATTCTAGGTTTCAAAATGGGAGGCATTAGTGCTCTGATTTCAACTTTTTACTTTTAAGTTCTTTTTTCTTTTGAAGAGTTTTAAACCTTTGAAGCCCCTTGTGCCTGTCACTCAGACCTACCAACTGCCCGCATTTTACTATTCTTGTTTTATCTTTCCCTCAACCCATATACTTTTCTTGGGTAGTTTCAATCAGACCATTTTTCTTACATATACATCTATGTCTAACATATAGAGATTTAATATAATAAATTTTAACAGAATTCTTTTGATATTATTATCTAGTTAGATATTAATTTATTGCCTAACCCCTTTCTTCTTACATTTGTTTGTTTGACTCAGGATTTAAATAAGGTCTACATATTATAGTTAATCACATTTTAGGGTCTCCTAAAATCTCTTAGTTTTATAGCATTCCTGCCCTGCATTTTTTAATACCATTGGTTTGTTGACAGAGTACCTACCGGGAGCACTCCCATGCTGGATTTGTCTGGTTGTATCTGTGTGGTGGTGTTTGACCAGTCCCTCTCTCTCTCACATGATAGTGTAAAGTGCTAGTGAGGACCAGATGTATGGTGCTATTCTAGGCCAGGTTTTTGGCAGCAGAATGTCTCAGTCGTGCTGTCTGCTGGCATCTGCTCAGGCAGCATGTGGTGTGTGATCAGCCCAAGGTCACTGATGCTGAAACTGCCCTAGGTTGATGCTTTGGAGACCAGAACTCCTTTGTGAGATATTCCATTGCACAGTTTTCACACATCTACTCCTTAATCTGTTTTCCAAGCTTGACTATATTTCTGCATATTTTGGAGGAACTTTTACTCATCAGTTATGAATAATTCTGAAATACAAGGTTTTTTTGTTTGTTTGTTTTGAACTACATGGGATATATGCTTGATTTAATCTCTAGAAAGACTAGTTTTCATAATAACAAAATTTTACCCTAATAGCTTCCAAAAGTTTTGCCTTAATCACCTTCAAGTTTATTTTAAATTATTATTTAAAAATTTGTGATAATAAAATGTATCACCTTCACATTTTTTGCTTGTGCATGTATGTGTGTGTGTGTGTGTGTATGTGTGTGTGTGTGTGTGGTGGTATGGAAATTGGAGCTGAGGCTTTCACTCTGAGCTATATCCACACCCCTATTTTTATTTCTTATATTGAGTCAGGGACTCACTAAGAAGCTAAGTTGTCCAGACTGGACTCAAACTTTCAATCTTCCTGCCTTAGCCATCAACATCATAACCACTGTTAACTATGCAGTTAAGTAGTATTAAGTATAGTCATATTGTTGTGTAGCAGATCTCCCAAATCTTTTCATCTTACAAAACTGAAATTCTATCCATTTAACATCTTTCTAATTCTCCCTTCCCTCATCAGGTCCTCTATTCCTTTCTGTCTCCATAAATTTCCTACTCTGAGCACATCACTCATGTCTGGTCATATGGTATTTTCTTTTTTGTCTTTGATTTATTTCACATAGCATAATGCCATCAAGATTCATCCATGTTATGTGAGAAGATTTCTTTACTCTTAAGGCTGTATATAAAAGTTTGTATTTTTAAATTTTACTATTCATTTTAATTGAGCTCATGAATTTTTAAGAATTAGCTGTGTTTTAGTCCCTTGCAGTACCACTGTTGTTATTTTGCTACTCCAACTGTCCTGTCTTTGACCATTTGAAGTCACTATAAGACAATCCCTGGGTCTGTTTGGTAGGACTGAGCAATTCTGGAGAACTTCCTTTTCATCTTCAATGAATGTTTTGGGCTCATCTTGTACATTTCCTGCAACCTGGTTCCTTTGGGTGTAATGAATATAAACATCTGCACAACAGTCCAGAATTACTTCTCAACTTTTTCCTGATAGTATGTTAATTTTTTAAGTGTAAGTAGGTTGTAGTAAAAGAGTAATAAAGATTCTATATTTGAGATGAAGAGGTGATTTTTTTCAAGTGCATGGCTGCACTTGAGACTCACTGTGCATTTTGAGAACACACAGGTACCAGGCTGAATGAAGTACATGAGCTTCTTCGGCAAGGGTTATGTATCCATGTATATAAAGCTCTCCAGAGGGTTTTGTGTGTACCTAGAGCTGAGAATACTCATTTAGTAATGAAATTATTACCAAAAATTTTCTGAAAGCTTAAAAAATGATATTTGGGCTCAGATTTTCTTTAATCTGGAATAGAGTAGGCTGCAGACTTCTCTAGATAAGCTCTCTTCTTCCAACTTGGCTATATAAGTCTTTTAGAAATGTGGGACGGTTATAAGTCACTCAGCATTATAAACATGTGACACATCTGTCCTGTCTCACAGATCTGAACAGGCAGCAGACCCGGGCCTCCCAAGCATGCTGTCTGGTCAGCCTGCCACCAGCCCAAAAGAACTTGGCCAGTCTCTCCACCAGGAGGTAGGTGGCTCAGTTCTCTGTATTCTCAGCCCAAAGTGCCAACCATGGATCAAAGGTCAGAAATTTTTATTTTTTAAAAGAATAAATGCAAAGGTTATGTAAGTTATTCAATTGAGAAAATAATATTTCAAGAATGATGAATGTATCTCAAAAATGATATGAAAAATAATAAGGCTTTGGGATTAGTTGATATGTTTCTAATCTTCTGATCTTAGGCCTTTTGCCTAATGCTTTGGTAGAAATATTGATGTAATGTTAATTCAGGCCCCAGCAAATGACCTGATTGACTATACCTACTGCAGCATTTTCTGGAGAACTTTGAAACATATGGTTTTCAGTCTACTCCATATAATACTGCAAAATGCTTTACCATCATTCGCATTATTTCAGCAGTGTGTATCCATCCATTAGCTTACTACATAGGAACTAGCCCAGATCTATTTGAAAGAAAGAAATTCTTGGTACTCAGCTTCTTTAAAATTCATTACCTTGGTACTTGAAGCATTTCAGTGTGACAGTTTTGTCCTTTGTTTGATACTTGTCATACAAGTTAAAACTTGTGGATTTGATTAGCTCAGACTTATTCCCTGTTGCAGCGAAAACAATTTCTTTGATAGTTGTTGTTTTTGTACTCATTATGTCTCCTGGAACCAATTAAAAACAAGCATTGAGGTACCACTAAAACTAAAATGTGTCCCTTCTTCCTGGGAATGACACAGAAGGATGGTTGTAATAAAAGAACGCCAAAGAACCTGGGTTTTCCAAAAAGGTGGCCGGGCCATCTGGAGAAGCAGTAAGGCAGGTGTTAGGGTAAAGGCAGCACAGGGACATGCAAGCACCCTTGGACATAGACATTTGACAGGGTATAAGAGTTAGGAGGCCACTGAGGCAACAGGGATGGGCAGTTAAGAGCCAGAGAGCATGCTGGGGAACACAGTGCCTGTCCAGGCAGCAGAGCCATGCTGGATACAGCGGGATAGGTTTGAGTTCACCTGGTGGGAAAGAGCCCAGAGGTAGGCTTGGGCATTGCTGGGCAGTATGCTGGCTTGTGTTGGGGGACACTGTTTAGTCTAGCATGTTTTGGAAAGCTGCTAGACATGAGTTCTGCAATCCTTGGAATTATCATCTGTATGGTTTGGGAGGAGGTGGCCTCACTGTGGATTGGGCAAGAGAAAGCCTGACTAAGTAACTGGTGTGGGAAGAGAATACAGATAAGCTGAGCAGAAGAAGAAACAGTGCGAGAATCCCCAAGGAAAACACAGGAGGGGAACCCGCAGCCCACGTCTGGGAGAGTTCCTGTCATCGCACTTGCTGTTCCTGGGAGAAGGCAGATGTGGGGAGGAAGAAAGGAATTATTGAAGGCATAGATACTGCTCCCCCATGTCTCTCACGGATTCTAGCTCCCCTTCACTGATAGGCTTGTACTGATTCTTCTGAGCATTTTTATTTTGTCACTTTATCTGTGACTCAAATAACACATTGTGTTTTGTTCACAGTACAGGACCACATTCAAATAATGTGCCTTAAGAAGAAAGTACCTGTGTTTTTTTGTTTGTTTGTTTGTTTTATTTTATTTTTTTTTTATTTTGAGACAGGGTCTCGCTTTATAGTTCAGGCTGACCCGTACTTGTGTTTTTTGAGATCTGTTGTATCTTTGTAGACTAATGTAGATCTTAAGAAGGAGATTGTTTCAGGTTTTACTGTCTGTTTTCTTTCTACCTTCCTTCCTTCCTTCTTTCCTTCTTTCTCTCTCTCTCTCTCTTTTCTTTCTTTCAAGACAGGGTTTCGCTTTGTAGTTCAGGCTGGCCCTGAACTCACTATATAGCCCAGGCAAGCCTTGAACAAACAGCAATCCTCCTGCCTCTGCCTCCCAAGTGCTGGGATTACAGGCATGAACCACCACACTGAGCACTGTGTATATGGTACTGATTGCTGGTGGGCATGAGTCACCACACCCTGGGTTGTTATATGTGGTTACCGAGGATCAAACTCTGGGCCTTGCTTCCTTGCAAGGCAGACACTGGAACCAGTGAGCTAAATCCCGAGCCCCTTACTGTCTATTCTCTTTAACACTGTTTTGTAAAGTTCTTTTCTCCTCTTGTTTGTTTTATGTGCATCTCCTCTCAGCAAGGTAGGAAATAAGTATTGGTTGACTACCATTTGTAACCCGATCATCTTTTTAACCCTTAAGGGTATAATTCAGAAAACATGTTCTAAATTCCAAACAACCAATCTATTCATAATTTCTCAAATAATATCTCCAGTTTTAGTCAGGAGAACTGTCCAATGAATAACTGAGTTAAATGAGGCACTGCCTTCCCCAGTAGACTTTTATATCATTATAATCTCATTTTAATGACAACAGTAGAAATTACCAATACTGATAGCAAAAATCAATGCTTAAAAATGGAAGCAAACATGCTGTTTCTCACTGATTTAGGTGAGGCTAAAGAAGACACAGACACAAAGCAATGTTAGCAAAATGAGATAAGCAGGGTAAACCATGTACATGCCAGGGCCAAGTGCTTTTGTGGTTTCTAAAACCACTATCCCGCACACACACATGATGCGCATATTCCTAGGGATTGGAATGCAAGGTCTCACACATGCTAAGCACAAACTCTGCTACTGAGCAGCAGCCCCAGCCGACATCATCCTTGTATGATTACCAAAATATAATATCTCTGAGTTGTTTCTGTGTTTTGAAATAATATACACATTTAGTAGAGACTGTAGGTTAAATATCTCTCCTTTGATAAACTCTTAAAAGTGATTCTCAGAATTTAAGAAATCTCTATTATGAATTCATTGGTTTAGAGTCTAATGAAGCTCAGAAATATTTACTTTGATCTCTAGGGTAAATGGCTAATTAAACAGCCACATGTAGATGATGTTTACCTGTGGGCCCCAGGGCTGTCAGCCCCTTCTCCTGAGTAAACACATCCTCAAAGCTGCCGAAACTCAGATTGCTACCCCTGGAGACCAGATAAGAGCCAACGGTACCGTATAACCTATTAGGCAATTACATAATTGAGCCACATGCTTTTAATTCAGAAAAATTTTAATTATTTTATGTGGAAAAAAATTAGTTGGGTGCTTTGTTAAAATACAAAATGACTTCATATTTCCTTTCTCCCAAGTACTGTTTGTTTCTACCCAGCAGAACTGGGACACAGCAAGCGCCTCACTAGTGTCACTCAGAGTGGACCAGAGCTTGTTCCTCACCATATTCACCATAAGCACACTGGGTTTGTTCACCAAGCAGCTGTCCCCCAAGGATCAGCTGTCCTATTAGTTTCTAAATACTCATTTGGTAACTCATAGCAACACTTTCTCCTTTCTTTTAATTACTTTGTGGATAAAATCTCTTCTTCTCCTTCACTTAGATTTAAGTGATGATGCTTGTGTTCATCTTAAACAATGAGAGATCATTTCCAGTGTCCAAGAAGAGGTTCTTGAGGAAGAGGTAGTTAAATCTTTGTGAGGGGGAAAAACGTCATCTTCTCTCTGCTGCCATGGTTTTTAATTTTCTTCCTTTTCCACAGCTGTGGCAGTAGTGCTGCTTTACATTTAGAAAGGAATTCAATTATACCAAAATATTTTATACTCAGTTTCTCTTTATAACTTTACCACCACTGCAGAAATCAGATTCTTTTAGGTGTAGCCTGTTTTAATAATAAGCAGGAAAAAAAAAAGAAAAAAAGCAGGAAAAAACTCCCTGAATTATCAAGATTAAAAAACAGAAAACTGCCTTTTATCCCACTGGCCCATGTATCACCCTGCTGACACTGAGGCATGTGCCCCTGATGTGCCCTTGATATTTGTTGACAGACATGCACTGCACTGCTTGTGTGCATAGCCTTGCCTTCCACCCTTGTAGCAGAGCTCCCTTCTCCGCCATTGCCTGTGTCCCTACCTTACTTCCATGGATTTATGGACTCTTGCTTCAGCTGCCTGTCAGAAATTTACATTTATTCTCCTTTTTGCTCCTGTAAGAAATTTTCAGAGAACACCTGTGAAATTCAGTTTTTCCAAATATCCATATTTCCTCAGAATGAGTTCCCAGGTACAAAATTAAGGGTCAAAAGGTATCTACATCTTTCAAGTTTTTGTTATGCACTGCCAAGTCTCACCCTCCAAGGGTCATCAGAGCTAGCAGTAGTGGATGAAAATGGCATTTCTCTGAGTTTTTTTTATAAAACTAAATACTATTACCTTTTTAAAAACCAATTTGAGAGGTGAAACTGACATCCAGTCTTTTTTATTCCTTTGGCCTTTTTGTTAAGATCCAGGTCAAACTTGTTTCTTACCTATTTGTGAACCATTTGTATTTCTTCTTTCATGATTTATTGGTTGTTAGATAAGTAGTAAGTTTTTTTTATTGATTTATAAGAACTTTTCAAACTTACATTTTGTTACAGTATTTTAATAACTTGATTTTTGTCTTTCATTTTTCTTAATAGTATTTTATGCATAATGTCTTTTGCACTAATGGTTTCATTTGTGTATTTATGCACTTAAATATTATAATTAATAAATGTCTAGATATACCTTAAGAGCCTAGATGTTGATTACGGTTCTAAGTGTAACAAGATCCATATTTAAACTGAACTGTGAGAGAAATTCTAGTAGAATTGATGCCATGATTCTAGGAATACTACTAAGTATAATTCATAGAGTGGCAGGCTGCCATTAGAAGTGAAGTATGGCAGTACCAACCTCTGCCATTCTGCAGACAGTGTGTGCCCTGGCAGCTGTTTCCGTACCCTATTCTTGGTCCTGGAATGGCAGAACCAGGAAGGGTTCTCATTTGCCTTTCTGAGCTCCAGATATATATGGTTCCAAGAAAATCTTCATTCCTAGCAGACAGACTGAGACAAGGCATTGTCCATCCACAGGCACCAACCAGTCCATGGAAAAGTGGTTCCTGAGGTATTTTTCAGAGACTGAGCTCTGGTTTGCAGAAAGTAATATGTAAAGGAGCTTGTTAATTCTTCTCTACCCTTTGCCGATAGAGTTAGTGTCCTTAGTCTTGGATAAGTCCCTCCAGTTTAGAGCTTCCTTAGTAATACACAGTTCTGGAACATATGCCAACAGTGCACCCTGAGAATGTATCATAGATGTTTTTCATGACTCTGCAGAAGTAGTTTTTGATTAAAAGCTTATTATGACTGGTTCTTGTCTGAGACTGACATATGTTTTGGTCTCCCTTGTCCACTGGCTGCTGCTTGCTGGTAATGTGTATTGTGTATTCCTTTGCTGAGGACTCCCTGAACAGATCTGCTGCACTCTCTGTGGGCCCCATGGTCCAGAAGAGTTAAGTGAGCCATTCTCATGTTGTAATTTGACCATGGCACACTTGCGCATATATATATATATATATATATATATAACTATATATATATATATAACTATATATATATATATATAACTATATATATATATATAACTATATATATATAACTATATATATATATAACTATATATATATATATAACTATATATATAGTACTCATTTTTGAAAAATTGTCTATAGAATAATCTTGACACAAGTTCTTTTATAAATTTTTCCATCAAAAAATAAAGAGAAATCTATCAAAAAAGAAAGAAAGAGAAATATTGAGTAGTGAAGATAAATGAGGCAGAATGCACAAAAGAAATTAAATTGCTGGTGCCATCTCCTTACCGCATTACTCCTTGCAGTGGAAAAGAGTGCTGAGCACAGAATGAAGGGCATTGGTGGGAAGATATTTGCATTGTATTCTGTGTTGTTCATTCTGTGAAGCCCAGTTCAAAATCAGCTCAAGTAGCCGTAGGTCTGGTAGGAAATGGATGTGCAACACAGCGAGGTTAATTGTTTTTCAACCTAAAATGAGACACTGAAGCCAGCTGTCCCAAGCTAAGAGTTTATAGGGACCAGCAGTGACTTGGAGTGCTGGATACATTTGCTTGGTGGGCCATAGGGGAATCCAGGGTGTTGTGCCGAAGGGTAAGCTTCAGGAGCAGAGGAACATTAACAAAAGGCCCTACACTGTCACTGTTTCCTTGAAACGGACCTTCATTTCGAGAACTTGTCCTAGGGCTTGCCCTTCCCTTGGCACCATTCTTAGGCCTTGCTTATGTAGGCAGCTCCATGCAATGTTGTGAATGGCTTATATGGAAAAGTGCGGCTCTGAGGAATTCCTTTCCCAGATCCTGTATGGATTCATTCTGGAGGCCTCTTGCTTCATAGCCTTGGTATAAGTGACTCCTTTTTATCCTGAAGTGATTGGAGTCACTGAGATAATACAGAACAGTTTCAGCATTCAGGGGAGGAAAGTTGTTTCATTTTAAATTGTTCACAGACCTATGAATCTTTATATTATCTGAAGATTCTACAGTAAAAAGTACAAAAACTTCAGTCTTAAAACAGTTTTATTCTTTAGCAAGTTGTTAAAATGGTGATTAAGAGGTCAGGCCAAGAAATTACTAAGTATATTGTTTAAAGTGATACAACTTAGAAGTACATTTTTAAAAGTCTCTCAGGATATGTGAGGTAGTGTTAAACCTCAGAAAATGGAAATTACAACTCTCACTATGGGATTTAGGCCAGTTCTTTTTGCTCATATTATAAAGTCTTTCTCATATACACAGGATTATTTGGCAGAGACAGACTGGACCAGGATGGATAGGGACATCTTTCCCCAGGACAGTGCAGACAGCACACTGGCAGTTGAAGGTTGGCATTTCAAGGGAGCCTTGTATACCTTACTCTCTCTCTGTGAGCAGAGTTTGGAAGCCGGCACAGTGCAGACATGTGCATAAGCAGCAGGGAGGGGTCAAATAGGGGCTGTAATGAGAGCCAGCCTTGGCCTAGGGTCCAAGAGTAGGCCTCTGTGCCTAGGTCCAGCCTTCAGGAATGGAGATATAGAGCAGGTACTCTCAACAGAGTCCTTGCTCCTGAGCTGCAGGAGCCCCACACTGAAGAGCTAATTTAGTACCAATTCTTTGGCCAATGGTTAGAACTCTAACCCCCACTATCATCATTAAACCAGCCACTGCAGCTTCTAATACAGACTGTGGGTCCCACAGGGACCTCGGGAGGCCCGAGGGGAAACACTGTGCCAACGACCTGCAAAGCCTGGTCTCCTGTGCTCTGCCTGAGTGATTCTTCTCAGAGCATGTCCACCCTCTTGTAAATCACAGGCAAGGTGCATCTTCTCCCTGGCCACTGGATCTTCCAGACAGTTATGGATTGAAGGCTGCCTCGGGGCTTTACCTGTAAAGCCTTGTGTGCATTTCTCACAGGGTGGTCTAGTCACTGCCCCATATGTGCCACCATTGTCAATAGTGGTGGTGGGAAGGCCCTACACTGTCACCAAGGAATCCTCTCCAGATTCACTTCTGAATAGGAATTAAGAGGAAGATACACACACTCTGGCAATAGGACAGCATGGTTAGTCGTGTCTGCTAAACACTCAGCCCTTGTTTTCTGCCTATTTTTATGTCTTGAGGGAAAAGCTCAATGTGGAAGTTGAATGACTTGGATACTCACCCAATCTGAGAAATGTAACTTTTTCCTTACATCTCAAGTTAGCTGGATGAATCTGTGTCCCCCCCCCCTTCTAGATTAGAACAGTCTAATCTAGTGCCCTGTGAAAATGATAGCCAGGGTGGTAGGTGAGTGTCCCCAACTGCCTATGAACTGCCTCAATCTTTGATAAAGGGTAAGGTTTAGAAATAAGGCAGCCGTGGTTTTCACTGTGTTCAGTTTGTGCTCCTCAGCCACCAACTTTTTCTAGTCTTCCCCTTTCGAGGGAAACTCAGAAGTCATTTCTAAACGTTTTTCTCAGATTTCTTTCTCAGTCCCAACCAACTGTATATTAAACACCTGGAAAATAGGATTCCTTCTCTTTTAGAAAGGAGATCTGGGGCTTGATTTCTGTGTGTATTGAAAGGAAGATAAAGTAACCTGGATGAGCAGAGCTGATCACTGCACATACACGTGCTTCACAAATAGAAATCTCATTCCCTGAGTTGAGTCCTAAAAAATACGTTTTTATGAGTGTAAAGTGTTATAAGAAATTAAACTATGCTGAAAATAGCCAGATGCTATTTATCTTGAGGACCTTTTAATGTTGATAGGAAGCAAACTAAATCTTAAACTTAACCTGAAATTATATTTGAAGTCTGAATCTTTGAGATGAAGGGGAATGTGCTTATGATTATTTTTTCCTTTTTGGTTTCTTTGTACTTTCTTTGAAACTCTGTAGGCAGTAGCAGCCTTGACAAATGCTGTCACGGAGGAGTATGAGGCCAACTTGGCCATTCACAGTGGTGAATCACGCAGCTCACTGTCTGTTCTGCATGATGCTGTTGGAATAAAGAGAGCAAAGCCCGCATTCCGGCTCAGCAGCCTTCGCACAAGGGACCAAGGTAACTGCTCGTTAGAAGCTTGCACACATGGGCTGGGGATTTAGCTCAGTGGTTCCAGCTTCTGTCTTGCAAGCGCAAGGGCCCAGGTTCCATCCCTGGTAACCACATACAATACTGGACATGGAGACTCATGCCCACTAGCATCAGTACCACATACCACAGTGCCGGGCATGGTGGCTCATGCCTGTAATCCCAACACTAGGGAGGCAGAGTCAGGTAGATTGCTGTGAGTTCAAACTGATCTCCAGGCCAGCCTGAACTGCAAAGAGATCCTGTCTCAAAAACAACAACAACAACAAAAAAAAAGCCTGGCCACAGCAAAAAGGCTTTCAGCGTCAGGGTGACATCCATTCTCACAGCATACCACTAAATACCTCTGGCTGGCTGCAGGAGTGAGAAACCTAATTGTAGGTCTATACGTCTGTTCAATTTCTAATGAAATAAGTATTTCAGTTATGAAACTTAAGCCTAATTACATGGCAGGAGATCATTGTGATCCCACAATTTAAAGATAATTCCATTAAAGTGATTTTATAATGTGCTGTGAGGTTTTTGATATGAAGAGAAATTACCCATAACTTTATATATGCTTTTTAATTTTAACAGAACTTTGTCAGTCTAAATAATGAAGTTATGCCCCAAAATTCAATATTCTATTCTAGTACCCAGGAATCATGACTATTTTAGCGTTATTGCTAGACATTCCAGTCTCATGTGTGTTTCTCATAGGCTGGGCTGGTTGCTGCCCCATAATTTCCAGCTTGAGTTACTTGCACAAAATACTGAGAAATTAGTTGGTCCACATGCACGGCGCTTGAGGTTTATTTGTTCAACCCAGATTTGTAAATAACAAAGTTCTGTTCCATAATTTGAAATGTTTTTGTTATGGTGTGTTTGGGTTTTAGAAATTTCAAGTGGCTGTGAAGATGAGAGTGAACAAGAAAGCATGAGCACAAATGTGCCAGTCACAGGTAAGGTAGCAGACACTTGACATCTACCAGTGTAGCATGGAGTCTTGTATAATCAGGACATTCTACATGAGTGGTTTGTGACCCTGGAGAAGAGCTGGTGCACACTAGAGCAGAGGACAGGCCAAATAACGTAGCACCAGGCCAGGGATTTAGCTCAGTGGTTCTGGCACCTGTGTTGCAAGCTCAAGGGCCAGAATTCTCTCCCCAGTAACCACATACAATACTGGACATGGAGACTCACGCCCAGCAGCAACCAGCACCACATACCACAGTGCCGGGCGTGGTGGCTCACGCCTGTAGTCCCAGCACTTGGGAGGCAGAGGCAGGAGGATTACTGTGATGTGAGTTTGAGGCTGAGCAGAGCCAGCCTGAACTACGAAGCAAGACCCTGTCTAAAAAAAGAAAAAAATAAATAATGTAGCACCCATATCTATGTCCCATAAAGTAAAGCAGCAGGTGACCATATCCAGAGAGCTCATTGTTGTTAGGTCTTACAAGTCCTGAAAGTCCATCTGCAGCCTCCTCCATCACACAGCTGTTTAGCACTTGCCAAGCAGGCTCCCTGGTGACACCTAGTCATTAGTCTGCAGGCTGGAGATGCTTCTGCCTTCTCTCCTTTCTTTCCTGAAGTAGCTGAAGTTGAATCAGTAAAACAAGAGCAGAAAAAAATGCCTCTGCTTCAGTTATGAAGTTAGTCTCGCAATTTAAAAATTTTGTCAGTCAAGCTTTATCAAGACTGATTAAGCTTTCTGAACATGTGTTAGGTGTTTTTAGATGGAATCTGAATGATATCATTATGATTTTTAGGTTTAGAATACCAACAGCAGAAATTAGTATTCTCAACAGAGCCCTGTTTGTTGTACATCTAAATTTACTAGTACCTTATTTTGTAAAGTGGTGTGTGGCTTCATTATAAATGCAAAGGTCTGACTTTAAATATTTATACAAGTGACTTTGCCCTTGTGCTAAGGAGTCAAGCCTGTACTTGCATATGAGCCGTGTTGTTCTTGTTCTCAAGCAGAAAAGAGCAGCTGACTTTTGACAATACATGGCATGGTGAATGATTTTTTAAACTCATGTTTCTGTGATGAACTCTGGTTTAAAAAAAAAAAAGATAATAAAGATTTCAATAATAAAAAAAGATAATAGTGGGGCAGTGATTATTATGTGTCTTATGTATCAAAAATTATATCATTCTGAAATACAGAAATTTTCTTTTATTTTAAGCGTCTTCCCCCACTGATGTTTATTGTGATTTTTATTCTTCATTTTGAGTAAACTCAGGGCCTTGTCTTAATTATTTTGATTAACAGAAGAAATGTAGACAATCTCCATCTGTAGACAACTGAGAAGTCACTCACATGCCTTCTCCTTGCATTTATCTTTGAAAACAAAAGTAACAAATGGGCTCTGCCTTTATTTCAGTTAAAATTATAAATTCTTATTGAAGCGAAACCAAGAAGTGACCTAGTGCTCATTCTTACTTCTCTAGTCTTCCTTTCTATGAATAGATGACACTGTCTAAAGTTAATGCAAATGTCATTTTCTCAAAGATTTCCTTACTAGAAGTATAGGCTTCAGAGCTTTCTTCTCTCCAGGCTGAAGAAGCATCATGTTCCTGGAGGTAATAATCGGGGCTGTTCGCCATTAAGATTTTAAAAGGATTCATAGTCCCAACAACCTGTCATAAACCCATCAGTCGCTGGCATTTAATTTTGTCCTGTTGTACGACAAAGTATTAGACATACAAAACAAAAACTTTGGAGACATGAAAGAAACTTAGTAAAGAAACTTGTAAGTTTCTTGGAGCCTTGCTGCTCTGTCCACGCAGCTGAGTCCATCCTCTTGTGACCCTCTTTAGACTCCCACCAAGCCTAAGGGAGGGCCCTCTGCACTTCCACTCAGCTCAGCATGGTACTGTTGCTGTGTCAGTCACAGCAGCTGCTTTGGTCTCTCAGTTCTTGAACATCACCCCCTAATTTTGTGTCTGGCCTAATTATTTGGAGATGGGCTTTTGGTAGAGAAAGGCAATTGTGTAGGTCAATTTAAGATAGAATCTGCTCACCGCTTTGTAATAGTTCTCTTGGCATTTCCTGTTCATGTAGGAGCATGGTGGTTGTGTTTGCATGGGCTGTATTCCTTCTAGAATATTCCAAAGAAAAGGAATATTTCAGAAGCTCTCCCTTGGGGATGAGAACATAGCAGTGGAACCTGGACTTGGCATCAGCCAACACTTTTTCTCCTACTCTGTTTCTTCAGCCCATGGGCCTCTGTACGGGGAAAGTGTGTGTACTACCTGACAGAATCATCTCCTAGTTCAAAGACATCATGAGAGAAAGCACCGAGCAGATACTAGACATTCAGTATTTGCCATCTGTGGTGTATAACAATACTTCTGTGAAATTGGAAGCACATTTTTTTTTTCCTGTGCTGATTTCCCAGTCCTTACTGTCTCCACACCAGGGACATGAAAGAAATCTTGTGAAACAAAGTGAAAGAAGAGAAACAAGGTAGGGGGAAGGGGCTAAAAAGAGGTCCAGGCTATCCACTGTGGTTTTCTACCTCCCCTGAGAGTCGGAGCCATCTGGGACCAGAACCAGCCCAGGCACAGGCTTCTGAGATGCCTAGGAAGGTGTTTCCCAGTGTGCTGTTTACTTAGTTCCTACAAGGAGTTTCCCCTTGTGGACACAGTTAATCGTCTGAGTCTCAAAAGATATGTATCAACCAAAAAAGAATCTTGAAGAAGTTCTATGAAATGTTTGGAACTTCTGGTTAGTCCTGTGAGGAAGCACTAGACAAATTCCTAGAAAGCTAATGGAGCAACTTCTGGTTCCCACAGGGCAAGGCCAGCCATCTCTGCCTGAGAGGCCTTACGCCCTCAGCAACCCGTGTGTGCTGTTAGCTGGGAACACTGCAGGCCACCTGGTCACTCAGCAGCAACCCTCCCTCAGGTGCTGCCTCTTCAGTGCTGATGGACAGTGTGGCATTTCCCAGAATATGTACTTTGCATTATTCCACCCAGAAAATACTTGAATGAATACAAGTTTTCTGTCAGGCCCTGGATGATCACTCAGTCCTCCTGAAGCATACGGAAAGCACAGGAGCAGGGTGGAGATTCAAGGACTGTTTAAAAAGCAAGGGGCCAGAGTTTCAGCTAACTTGCCTTTGTTTGAAATGGGACTGTCCTGTTAGCATCCAGCAGAATGAGTGTGTTCCAGGATGTGCTGAGGGACACACATACACGTATGTGGAACAAAAGCTTTTGAACACCGTGAGTCTAATAGAACCAGTCTTCTTAGTAGAGTAACATTATATGCGCTGTTCTGCTTGGTGGGAACCTCCCCAGAACAAGATTTATTGCTTTCTAATGAGACTCGGCTGTGATGTAGGCATTGAAAGCTACTTACGGAGCCGGGGATTTAGCTCAGTGGTTCTGGCGCCTGTCTTGCAAGCGCAAGGACCCGGATTCGATCCCTGGTAACCACATACAATACTAGGCGTGGAGACTCACGCCCAGCAGCAATCAGTACCACATACTACAATGCCGGACGTGGTGGCTCACGCCTGTAATCCCAGCACTTGGGAGGCAAAGGCAGGAGGATTGCTGTGATGTGAGTTTGAGGCTGAGCTCAGGGCCAGCCTGAACTACAAAGTGAGACCCTATCTCGAAAAACCTAAAAAAAAAAGCTACTTATGAAAGCCATGCCCCATGTCTGTCGCTTCCAGCCATGCACAGGGCTCTCTCTCATGTGGGTCCTCCTATTGGCCACCATTTATTCCACAGCCATTCCCCATGGGAAGTAGGAAAGTGAGGGGCTAAGGAGAAGTTGAGGTAGTCCAGGAAGCTGGGCTTGGGGCACCTCAAAACCACGCTACTCTCAGAGGTGAGGGTCATGAGCATGTTCAGCCTGGGAAGATGGCACCATAGTGTCTTTAAGTGTATGAGAGGCTGCCACATACTTGGCAGAGCAGCTACCGAGAATAATTACAAAGTGTGGTCAGTAACAAAAGAGCTGTAGAACTCCTCACTGCACCAGACCCAAGTGCTGTGTCTCCTAGGTGTGAGCATCTGTGGTGATCTGGGAACCCCGTAGTTCACCGGGGAGCATTCTTATTTCTGGGACCTCTGATATTGAGAGCACGATTCTCATTGTGTTGAAGGAATCACATGTATCAGCATGCTTATGTCTATATTTCCTTTTCTTATCTGCTTATTAACATGAAACTCAGAGCTTTGGAGGGGCGCATTCTTAAAAGTACCTGTTCCGAAGGCATCTGTAAGTTGATCGGGCCAAGAGTCACACAGAACTGGCTCCTGTCGTACTTCCACACCCACAGATAGCACGGGTATTTGTGCACCTCAGGGTTGGCCTCATGGGACCATCTGCCCCTTGTGTCTGGCATTCTCACTAAGGTATTCAGGTGGAAATCAACCATCAACTCTGATGTCTGAATATGTGGTCCCCATGTATAATAACTACCATATCATTCACTCGTGGAACACCCCGTTTCTTGGGCTCTCAGTTTACATTTCAGCATTGTGCTTTAGTCAGCGACAGAGCTTATGCTACATGTCATCAAATCCAGCACCTACAAGAGTCTGGCACACAGTGGGGACTTATTTTATCAAACAAATGAATAAAAATCAGGATATTGAGGAGTATCAGAACAATATGCCCTTGTTGATTAAGGGCAGAATCCTGTCTCACTCGCCCCACCAGCACTTTCCCACCCCACGTGCCCATCCTGGCAAAACTCATCTCCTTAAGCCCCATGTGAAAAGGGCCCTCGGCTTTTATCTCAAGAGGATTAAGCCTCTAAGAATGTCCATTCATCACTCGTTCTCTGACACCAATTCTCCTGGTCAAGCTGTGTGAAAAGTGGTTACTCACCAGGCACTCCTTGTGGACAGTCTGAAAGCCGAAGCATTGCGGGTCGTGCTAAGGCAGGCACCAGCCTTTCCAACAGTCAGCCTGCATTTATGGGGTGTTTCTTGGAGTCATGGGCACTGCCTCCCCAGATTTCAGCACTTCAGTTTTCCTCAGAATGGAAAAGGGCATCATTAGTGACTGGATTCACCCTGGGAGGAAAAATCACAGTGAGAGCTAAAGTACAGTGGTGCATCACCTCCAGTACCAACACTGCTGAGAATAGGCTTCACCTGCCCTGTCCCCAGAGTGCTTACTGATGGCAGTCAGTGGAGATACAGGGAACTCCACACATTTGTGTGAAACCAGAGAGCCAGTGTATGCTGTAGATTGTCCATCACAGTCCCTGTGGGCCTGTCTCCAGGGCAGGAATCAGTCTGGTAACTGCACCCCACTGCCTGCCTAGTAGCACACACTCCCCATTATATTGTGTGGGAGGTGGGATGGGGTATTATTTAACGTGAGCATTAAAGAATTAAGGGCACCTTTGTAAGGCAGAGAGCTGCTGATTGGTTGGTTCTGCATCCAAAGACAGGAGCCCCAGGTGCTGAAAAAGTCTCCCTAGTGGTTGCACAACAGTCACAGGTGGGGTTCCTGTGACTGGCACATCCTTGACCAATACATCAGCATCCCTGGGGTAGGATCCAGGCATAGGTGTCTTATAACACATCCAAGTGAATTCTCATGTTGAGAATTCCCAGGCGGGAGAGCAAAGAGTTGATTTAACAAACTTCCAGAAATTTAGCCAGGTGCCATGGCACACACTTATTTTCCCCACTACTGGCTGAGACAGGAAGAAGGTTTGAACCTAGAAGTTCAAGACCAGCCTGAACCACATAATGAGACTCTGTCTCGAAAAGAAAAAAGAAAAACGATTTAAAGCGGGGGAATATAGCTGCATGGTAGAATGTTATACTTAGCATGTACAAGGCCCCAGGTTCAACCCCCAATTTGGAGGAGTCCAGGGACTGTTTAGTATAAAATAACAGCTTCTGATCAGGATTATTCAAGCTTTGAAAAGTGAAGGGTTCCATCAATTTGAGAGTTGAAAATGCACCTCCCATTATTAAACAGTGTGTGTGGTATTAGTTAGAGGTGCAGCTGTGCCTTGTGTACACAGCAGATTGATTCCAGGATCCCCTGTGGATACCAGAATCCATGCGCTCAATTCCCTTGGATGAAATTTCTTGGAATTTGCTTAGAGTCCAGAACACGTTCTCCCATAAACTTTAAAATCATCTCTAGATTACTTGTAATACCTGCTACAATGTAAATGTTATATAACTAGTTATCAATACTGTATTGATTGGGCAATAATAATATCTGTACATATTCAGTATACAGATTAAATTTTCCTTAATGTTTTCAGTTGATTGGTTGAGTCTGTGGGTACAGAATCTGAGGATACAGAAGACCAACCGTAGCTCCCTCAAACTTTCACTTCAACGTGGGGGAGTTTACAGAGCTCAGGTACAAGACTACCCGTTGTCAGCAGGTGTGATTGTTAGGTTGCCACAGTCATTAAATCAGTCCTGCAAATCTGTATTTGTGATACAACCAGGGTAGTTCCTGTAAATTAGGAGCTCATTTCTCAGACACCAGCCCTCTGGATGAGGCTGCAGAGAGAAACCTGGCAAGATTTGCAGGCTGGGGTTTACTGGCAGGGTTGAGTTTATCACAGGAAGCCTGGAAGTAAAAAGTAATTCTCATTGTGGATAAAAATATAGGTGTCTTACATTCACATAGACTTATGGCTTTCACAGAGGAAATTCTAAAGATAGGAGAATTTTCCATGTTTTTCAGAATTTCAAAAGTACCCATACTCTAATATTTTCTTATTTTCATTTAAGAATGTTACTGAGACAAATATTTTCTGGATTTCTAGTGATAATATTTGTATTGTGAATTAATTTTTAAAATATATCATATGTTTACTTCATTTTGCAAAAGCAATCATCTAGTATAACATTTAAAAATAAATTTTTAACTTGTAGAGCTATGTGAAAGTAATGACACTAGGAAACCCAATGAACAGAAAGTACTTCTCAAATTTTAAAATTTCTACCCGCTTTGTACAGGGGAGCACGCGGTTTCTTTGTGGGTTCAAGGTCACTTTTTCTGAGCTCCAGTGATAGTATTGTCTATCCTGCTTTGTTCCTCCCTCTCCAGCCCAAGTCTTCTTTTTTTCATGAAGAATTTCTACAAAAGCAATGGGCAGATCCTGTGCCTCAGACATCCCTTAGTGGCTGGTGAGCCCACATTTATCTGGCTCTTGTAATGGGTTGTTAAAAGCACTTGTTCATCAGATATTTTCTTTTTCTTTTTATTTGTAGATTTAGAAGTATTTTAGCAGGTGTACATTTGCATATAAAAGAGAATAAAAGATGAGAAGTTGAGGCCTTTTCTTTTTTCTCTTCTTAACATCATCACTCTCCTACCTCCCTGTGCTTAATATATTTTCACTCTTTCTCTAGCCAGTTCTAGTTTTTAGACACAAAGTGCATATGCAAAAGAAAACAAAAGTTGCAGTGATCTTCAGCACGCTGCAGGATGACGGAGCCTGGCAGCTTATGTGACAGAGTAGGGGAACTAGGTTCACTGGTTGTGTCATTAGTGTGGACTTAGCAGACAGGGTGGATTTTAATCTCCTGGAGCTGGACACTGTCTGGGTTAGGGCTCCTGCCTTGTTTCATGTTTTTAACTGTAATATTCTCTACTTTTAAACAAAACCCCAACACAGATTTGAATAGAGTAGATGCTTGACGGAGATTCAGAACCGAAAGCTGTAGGTTGCACGTGTGTTGTCCCTGTGTCTGAGAGACTCCAACTGAAAAGAAGTGAATGCTTTAGAAACACTTGTTTTATAGAATCATTTGCACATTCAGTAGTTTTCCGAGTTAACATTACCAATGGAAGGAAGCATTTCCCTGGAGTTCTGGGACAGACAGTTAGAAAGCAAATAATGGCCACACTGTCCTCAGATTTTCAGACTTGTGGCTGAGAAGACTAAATTCTTTTCCCTTTGGAACTGTATGAACTTTGTCTCTTTCTCATTGATAGAAGGTTAGCTTAAACTTCTAGATTTGGGACTTTTGTTTCTTGTTCATTCATTTAATAACTAAGACAACACAGGGTAGCTTTTCTTTTTCTTTTCTTTTTTTTTTTTTGAGACAGGGTCTCAGTGTGTAGCCCAGACTGGCCTTAAACTTATGATCCTCCTGCCTTAGCATCCCATGTGCTGGGATTACAGGTGTGTTCCACTTGAATACAGCTTCTAACTGCTTGATTTGTTCCTGTCCCTTTTCCTTCAAGAAAAGCCAGGGTCTGAGTTGCCATGAAACTCATGTCCATTGCTTTTCGTTTTTGCATCATGAAGTTGCCATCCTGGTTAATTGTTCTAGGCTGTTTCAGGTTACTGTCTCAATTGTTTCAGAGCCCCTAGCAAAAAGTGTACTCTTGTCACCAAAGAGTGTGAAACTTGGTCCATTAGATACAAACAGCTACTTAACAATCCCTTAGTGTGGTACCAGGTCACAGCTATAGAGTATTCTTGTCCCGCTTTTAGTAAACGTAAAGATTGCTTGCTGACATCTAGTTTCCGGGTTGCAAATGTGTTCCATGTAGATCCTTGCATATTTGTGTGTGTGTGTATTTTTAAAGCAAAGAAAAAAGCTGAGTCTGGTGAAACCAGGCCCAGTTCCCACCTGGCAGCTTAGGCTGTGGCCAGGGAGCAGCTGTGCCTGTGGACACAGTGCACTCCCCAGCTGCGCCTGGCCAGAGTCCTCTCCATGTGAGGCCTGGGTAGCCCACAGGTGTCTTCGTTCAGAGATCCACCCACACCATGTAGCCATTTTGCAGAATCTGTGCCCTTGAACCTACCAGCCAAGTGTTAGCTTGTGTAGCCTTTAGCCACATCTGCTTTTTTTGAAATTACGCTCCATTTATCTTGTTTTCTCTGTCTGGATGGTCTCCCAGTGCAGCAGTTTTGACATACTACAGTGTGTGGCTTGTGCTGTCGAGAGCATTCCAGGCCAATGGGACTCACATGATTATCATGCCTCAGTTACTGACTGTTGATTTCTGCAAGGGACAGCACTTTATCTTCATATCTTTAAACTTCTCTCTGTCCTTAAAGCATTGGAAGCAGCTCATCCCAGGACTCCAGACACTGTGTCCAGCAATCCTTATTCTTGTCTTGCTGGCCCTGACTCCTTAGGTCTGGGCAGCTTTTAGTGGCTCTGATCAGAGAAGACTGCAGCAGGCCCAAGAGGCCATGCCAGTGAGGGGCATGGGTGGGAAGGGGCCAAGAGTGAGCTACTTTCCCACTGGCCTCCAGTCCTGCTACTCAGCAGCAGCACACTCAGGTGGCCATGAATGGACAAGCCGATAAAGGGTGCAGGTTGTGCAGGAGGAATGGAAGGAGACCAGCACAGGAAGTGAGGAGAACACAGTGTTAATCACATTAGTTCACTGCACACTGGTGATCCCTCCCTTGTCCTGTCTCATCTATGACTGAACTGATGCCTGATGCCTTGACCAAAATCATCTTGTTCACCAGCTTGAAGTTTCTCTTGAATATCCACGTGCTTCTGTTGACTAGTAGCTGCTCCATTTTTATTCTTATTTTATTTCTATCTTTGTTATCTTTTCTTGACCAAATAAGTTTAATTGAATATAGAAATGACATGTGGTCATTATGATTTGTACCCTAAAAGCTGAGAAACCTTTCGATTGATTTTTGTAGTACCAAAGACGTTGTCATGTCTGACAATTCTTTATCTTAGAGTTCACTGCTGTCTTCCATCTCCAGGTCCCCTTGCAGAATAGCCAGCTGCAAAGAAGCAGTTTTAGTCCCAGGCTACTGCTCATGTGGTACAGATACACAGTGTATGCACATATTACACATGTGGCACAGACATGCACATGAACATACACATACACATTATACAGACCAGGCTTTTCCTTCTACATGTGCTACAACTGGTATTTTCTAGTATTGAAAAATACTAGTTCCAACACACCAAAGTGATTTCATAGATCATCTTAAAAAGTGCTACTTTGGAACTTCCTGTCTTCAGAGTTAAGAGCTCCTGATCCATATGTATTTTAATGATACAGCATTTAATATTCCCAAATGTGATGCTCATTTCAAATACTCATTTTGACTTGATTGATTTTCAGTAGGGCAAGATATTATTCTTTGCTCTTTGGTCTAACGGTGTTTTTAATCCAGTAATAAGGGCTTGTAGTTAGGGCCTTAAACGGAGCCAGAAAAAGCAGGAACCCAACTGGTTGCCTCTGTCCATAGCAGGAATCCTTTAGAGGCCGCATTGAAGATGGGGATCATAGATGCTGTCCTGCTTTATCTTTACCCGAACAAATTCTCCATCCTCTGTTTCATCCACATGCCCTTGAAAACCTGGGGGAACCAGCTGAGTGTATGGCTTGGGTCCTTATGTAGTGTTTGTCTGCTGTCTTCACTGTAGCATCCCCAGGATGACTTCCCCAGGTGCAGCTGACACCTGGCCAGGCCGGGCTCTGCCCCTGCAGACCCTCGCACCCCTCCCTGCAGGTTCCATTCCTCTGCTGTGGGACCCTGATCTCATCCTCCACACTGACCCTGTCACTCACCACCCACCAGCCTCTCTGGGAGCCCATTCCCTGTGGGAGGGCCTGAGAGCTCACTGCTCTTCATGGGACTGACCACCTAGGGCATCACGGCTGTCAGTTCCCTGCAATCCCACTGCTCCCATGAACCCAGAGGGGAAGGAAACCCAGATTTGTGACATGTACCCCCATCCTGTCCTAGAAAATGATTATAATTTTCTGCTTCACAAGAAGTCTTACAACTCAACTTTTTTGAGTCTTGAAGCCTGGGTTCAACTAAGTTGTGTTTTGTTTGAAAATTTTCTGAAAAAGTGACAGTTCAAAAAAATAGCTTGCATGTATTTGAAAAGTGTTAACCTCATAGGAAGAATGTAACCTTTCTGGGAAGCAGAAAATTCAGGCTTCTGTGCTTTCTTTAAACTGTAGAAACAAAAGCTTACCAGTGGCTGAAGAAGTCCACCCTTCAGGAACATACAACCCAGATAGGAGACAGACTCCAAGGGGAGCATGCCTCAGCAGCACGATTTTCAGGTAAGCAAGAGTAGATTCAGCACAGGAAGCCTGTGTCTGGCTGGGCACATTGGGCACTCTCTGAAGCCTTGGAGAGTTTTCCTGGTAAGAACCTGTCATTGAGCTAGAATGAGTGAGCAAGCACTTCCCATCCTCAGCAAATGGCCTCTAGAAGAGCCCTGCAGGTTGGTTATGTATTGCTCCAGTGTGGTCACACCCTAAAGAACTTGGTCTGTGCTTCCCACATCACACAATCGCTTGTCTCCAGCCACCACAGAGGAAGCCCCTAGGTCCTTCCCTCCCTGGCTCCCAGCTCCCTAGTCAGCAAGTACGCAGAGTTGTGCAGCCTGCTCACCCTCAAGAGTTGGGAGAGGGCCGAGGATTTAGCTCAGTGGTTCCTGCGCCTGTCTTGCAAGTGAAAGGGCCCGGGTTCGATCCCTAGTAACCATATACCATACTAAGTGTGGAGATTCATCCCCAGCAGCAATCAGTACCACATACCACAGTGCCAGGCATGGTGGCGCATGCTTGTAATCCCAGCCCTTGGGAGGCAGAGGCAGGAGGATTGCTGTGATGTGAGTTTGAGGCTGAGCTCCAGGCCCACCTGAACTACAAAGTGAGACCTTGTCTCAAAAAAAAAGAAGAGTTGGGAGAGTTCCACTGCATCTCATGGGAAGATTGCAGATCCCAGAAATACTAAATCTTAAGCTTAAATGTAGTTCCTTTAAGCTGGGGTATGTTTGAGTCATAACTATATTTTCATATTGTACATTTTTTATTTGCAGTGGTTTTCCTTTTATTATACTATACTTTCTTTTTAAAGTATTAGTCACCTCAACCCCTTTGTAAAAGTATGAGGATTAATACAAAGGGAAATATACATTAATGGCTTATTTCTTACAAAGCCACAGTGTGACTTGTGTGAGCTATAATTTTCCCATTAATAGTAGAAAGTGCTTTCTTAATATCATGTAATTCCTGGTTCATATGTGAATATCTTCTTCAGACAGATGCTTTTAAGGGTTAAACTTCAGGTCATCAGAATTACCCATCTCTGGAAAGAAAATTCTTGGGTAACGTTAGTGGCAGCTAAAAAGTCCAGTTTTACTGGTTGTGCTGAGGTTCATTGAGCCTGCAGGTGAGAGGCGAAGTGCAGGGCCTGGGGCACTGGCTGACTCTTAACTACCACCTTCACATAGGAGGCACCGAATTAAAATCCAGGGCACCTTAGAAAGTGGTTACCCAGCCCTCGGTTACACACAGAGTCCCAAAATGCTTTGCTGGGCACTGTGCAACTATAAGCAGATATATATGTCATGGGACATTGACACCATGAGAGTTTTTTTTTTTTTTAATGCTGTTTTGAGACAGAGTCTCGCTTTGTAGTTCAGGCTGACCCTGAACTCACCATATGGCCCAGGCTAGCCTCAAACTCACAGCAATCCTCCTGCCTCTGCCTTCCAAATGCTGAGATTACAGGCATGAGCCATCACGCCCAGCACTATGGTATGTGGTATCATGCTAGGATTACAGGCGTGAGCCCAGCATTGTGGTATGTGGTACTGGGAATTGAGCTTGGGACCTCGTGTTTTCCAGGAAATGCTAGAATCACTGAGCTAAATCCTCGGCCCCTCCAGGAGAGATTTTGCTAAGTGTATTTGGTAGCTACCTGGACAGATACAAAGGATGAGTAGCTCTGGCCTAAATTGTAGCCCCTCAGCTACATTGTTTTGATAACAATGTATCAAAAATTATGGCACTATTAAAAATATTGGTAATTCACACCCTTAATTTATTCACAGGTGAAATGACACTGTATAAATTATATAGTCAAGAATCCCTAGATTTAACATGTTCAGTTCATACTCAGAATTAATCTCTTTGCCTTTCAAGGTATTGGAATATTTTCCTGAGTTAAAATGATGCAGAAGCTTCTGATCCTGTGGCTGGCACCATAGTTGGCGCCTCTGATGTCTGCCTTACCTGTGGTCCACACCACATTTCCGCCACTTTCTCCCTCTTCCCTGGGGCAGTTATGTGAGCTACAGAGAACCAGAGGCTACCTAAGAAAGGAAGGGAGGTGTGCTCAAAGCTTGAAATCCCTCCCCTAGATGAAATTAAGAATCCAGGAGTGCCTCAATTCCTTTCCGAGTCAGATGTGTAGGCCTCATCTCTGAACCTGTCACTGAGGAAGGCCACTCAGGCCATGAGCCTTTGTTTTCAGACCCTAAAGTCCTTGCTAGGCCTGGGCAGTCTCCTCAGGCTGCTTGTGGACACACCTTGAGGATATGGCTCTGGAGGTTACACTGCAGGCAGAAACTGGAAGCTCTCCTGCAGAGATCTGATGCTCTCTGCCTGGGCTCTCAGTGACTGCCAGCCATTAGCAGAAATCCCAAGGCCCAGGGTACCCAAGAGCGAAAGATCAGGGGAGACTCGCCCCCGTGTGCGCGCAAGCGGGGAGCAATGGAACAGCCAGTCCCCAAGCCTGGGGGAAGGGGAATCAAGATCAAGCCCCTGCTTCCCAGCCCTTTTGCTGGTTTTCAGTGACCTGCACGTGGAGAAACATAGATGAGATGGAGCCTGTGTGATTTGGCAGAGGAGCTTGAAAGTGGTTGGGGTGGGTGGCTGTGATCCAGGGGCACCGTTATTCCTGAGAGCTGATCCTAGTGCCATTGCTGTGTGAGCCGTCATTTCTGGCATGCCATTAGTGTGCCTTGTCCAGTACGATGTGCCCTCGGAGGGGCTGATGTGCATCTATATGCATCCTGCTCAGAGAAGAGCCCTTTAGGATGATTGTATTTGTTCAGCATGGCAGGGGAAGCCCTCATCTCCTTCCATTTCCGTGTTCACACTGCTCATTGCCTCAGCAGGGTCCTCGCCGTCTTCCTGTGGTGGCATTGGTTTTCCAAAAATTCCCGGAGGTTTCTGTGTTCATGTGTTGCACCCTGCAGGCTGCTAATGCTTTCTTCCTCCTCATTTGTGCTGTCACAGGTCTGAACATGGGCCACCGTGTACACCAGACAAAGGCAACTCACAAAGTCGCTTCGGAAGCTAGTTTCTCATCCTGTGAAGGAAGTCCTTTGTCAAGGTAAATCGCGAGAGCCTTTCTGAGTAGTGCAAGATGAGAAGTGTCATTCCACAATGAATTCAACTCTAGCTGTGTATTATTTTGTCATGTGACTTGTTGGAGTTTTATGGTTTGCATTTTTTTGTTGTTGTTGTTTATCTAAAATCATAGTCAAAACTTGCGTCTACCTTTGAAAATATTTGCCCGACAGCCAAGCATTGTTTTGCAGCTGTTGTTTCCTTGCTTTAAGACTCAATTGACACCTCGGTGAACCACAAATTAGCGCCTACAGCTGCTTGCAGTAGGGCTGCTTAGAGACCACACAATGGGAGCTGTCAGGAAAAGGGCAGGGAGAAAATATCAGGCTGGAAAGAAAGAAACGTGGCTGGTTTCTCCTCCCCGAGTGCCTGATAGATAAACTAGCAAGTGTTAGATATTAGTTTTTGTATTCTTTTTTACTAAGTATTTAGGCTACATTACTCTTTCCGTTTCTGATACTTGCTTGCTTTTTTTAACAACAAAATTTATCTTTTTACACTTGTGAAGTTATCGCACTGCTTGTAAGATTTTTGAAAAATGATTGTGGATTGTGAAAGTGGATCATGTACAGAATTTGTCATCAGTGTAAAATACTGATCATGCAGTGGGACTTAAGCAGCATTCAAAGGAATGCCTGCCTGCCCTTTCACTTCAGCCTGAATATCACTGAAAACAGCACAGCGAGTTTCCTTTTGTAATAACGCCATTAAGAAAGTGTCTTGTTGATGATTACACTATATTCGAATTTACTACTTGACCCAGATAAAATTTTAAAACAAGAACTTTACATTTCTAATGTTATATCTACTGACCCCATTACCTAAAATCCACAAATACCATGTTGAAATGAAAACGAAGAAATCATTTATATTTTATAAGAATATTATAGCATTTTAGGACCTTCAATATATTGAAAATAAGGCTACTTTCCTAAAATTCTTACTTTTAGAAACTTGACAAGTATGCAAAATAATCATTTAATTTTGATACATTATTATCTTTAATGCCTGTATTTTTATCCTTATGGTAGAAGGAAATGTAAGATAACTGGTAAGGAAGAGTGTTAAAGTATTAAGTTATTAGGATGATATTATAAAATGGAGCTCGGGATCTTTTATAAGAAGTTTTAAAGAACGATAAATTCTGTGCTTTTTAAAATTTAAGGTTACCATTTGTCTTAATAACATAGTCCCTTAGTTTTTAATGCTTAGAAGTGTTTATTTCAGTTGTATTTCAGAGGGATTAAGAAAACAAATTCTCCTTAAATGTTTCTTTATAAATGTTCACTGGGCAGTTTTTAAGAATATTCAAAAACAACTGGATTTTGTAAAACATTTTCTCAACCCGATAATTTCACATCTTGTTTGTATTTCACCAAACTAAAGTGGAATTTTTCTCCTGCAAACGAAGGCAGAGGTCTTTAGCTATTACTAGTGTCTTCATGAAATTCATTTCCTAACAAGTGACAAGGAATCTCATCACCACTTTTAAAGAGAAGAAAAACAGAGGTCTTCAGGGAACCTCGGTTCTGGACACTTGCTAACAACCCCGTGACACAAGTCCAGGCATCGAGTGGGTGGGTCTGGTGAACTGTCTGTGCTGTGAGTCGTGGCTGTGTCTGGTGTTCGTGAGTTCCACACCCTCGCTTTGGAGAGGCCGTTTTTGCTGTTAGAGCCTGGAGCTGTCACTGAAATTTTTTCGAGGCTTACATTTAAGGATCCCACTTACTGCACTCACTCCTTGTGCTTTATTGCTTTTACAAGTGGTCTCGAAACCCAGTACTTGAGAATAAACATAACAGTGCAGCACTGCTGTAGCACTTTTAAAAATTCTTCTTAGCTCTATTTTGTCAGTGAGCTGATGAGCAACCTCAGGGAAAAAAAAAAAAAAAAGACCCTGCTGGACCTTAAAAAAAATGGCTTCCTCTGATGTCCTAGAGACAATAATTATGATGTGCTAGTTAAGCCCAAACTACAGCTGAGGGATTTTACTTTAAAGCAGCGGCTTGGGCGCAAAAATGCATTTATAGCTCTTTGTCTGCACCTCATTATGTGTGGGCCTGATTCATTAAGTAATTGGTTTGCAGTTGTTTACATGAGTATTAAGGCCTTCTTTTCAGCCGCCTTTGAGAGATACATTGTGCAAATGTTGCCTGTGATGAATGCGGAATGAGGGCCAGAGGGCCCGTCCTATTGGCTAAACAGTGCACTCTGTTGAAAAGCCAGAGAAAGGGATTGGGTGCTGCTTTGCATAGCAATGACTTTCTTAATAAGCGTTACAGATTAATACACACAGCTATAAAAGATGCAAAGAGATACTCTTAGCACATTTATCCATGCTCATTTCATTGTGATGATGCTGGGCTCTGGGCGCTTTCGTGTTCCGTTTTTCAGAGCAGTGGCTTCAGAGCATGAGCGGTAATAGAATCCGATGTTTATTGTATTATAAATCACGGGCAAGTAGGCAGATCGGCAACAGTTTATTATTAAAGATTCTTTCAGTGTAAATCTTTTTCTACCATTGTATTTGCTTCAGCAAAATCATTTTGTGGTTGAGTGGGGATGAAAGGCATAATGTTCGAAGGAGTGAGCCCTAATAGGAAGCCGCTCTCTGAGTAAAGACCACTTGTTCCCTTTTGTTCGGGGTGCATGCCGCAGCTTCCTCTCCTCCGCAGACATTGTCTCCCTTCACCTTCCCCAGGAAGCAGTCTCCTTTCTGTCCGTCTGGTTTTTCAGTGGGAGTGTATCTTAACAGCCTGCTATGTAACTAACTTCAGCTTGCTGCTTCCTGCCTTGTAACTTCAGCTTACTGGTTGTGTGGAGATGGTTCTTTTGCTAAAAGAAAAGGTTGTCCGCCTGCCAGATAATTGCTTGTGGGAAGGTAACAAATCACCCAGGCACCCACCCCAGGCTCACTGTGGGTGGCATTGCCTGCTGGTTCTGCAGCCACTGGAGCGGCCAGCGGAGGGCGCCAACATGCTGCCAGTTCTTGGGTGAGGTCCTAGCACAGCCCTTCTTGTGCTGTCGCTGTGCTATTTTCCCTTGGATAATATCCTGATCACAAGGACTTAGTTGCATAGGTAAATAGTGACTAGTTTCTCTTGCAAATCCTTTAGGTTCTCTTATCAAAGTGCCCATTCCTTTCTCTGGCTTTGCAGACTTGTATTCTCCTGCATCCCACTGAATTCGCAGTTTTCCGAGTATTCTTCAGTTCCCTGTCATAAGCCTACCTACCTTGACTTTATTTTCTGCACAGAGGACTTTCTGCAAAAGAAAACCACTTGTTCACAAGTTGACCCTTAACAGTTAAAAATGGCATCTGCTGTAGGACCCACTAGTAACCATCAGGGGGCGCTCTGACTTTGTCAAATTACCACAGGCCTCTAAAACTTCAAATTAGCACTTACAAAGATTTGTTGGTGTAGCTTTCAGGATCTTTTTTTCCTCTCGTTTTAAATCACCTTTTCCCAACTTTTTTTTCAAAAATATATATCTATTTGGAGGAAAATTCCAACTGGAGAGAGTATTTGAGAAATGTTAATACTGATTTCATCTAGCAGTCAAAAGTTTTCAATTCCAGAACCTGGTGACCACACCTTATTATAAGGTTGTTGTTACCAGTCTCCCAGTAGACCTGGAACTAAAAGGTCACCCTGAGCCCGCAGAGCAGGGTCTTGGATGGACGCTGTGTCAGGCAGTCTCAGTCTCATTGCAGGACTCAGTTCTAGTGGCTTGGGTGTACTTGGCCTTTGAGGTGTGAGTCAGTGTGTCATTCATATGACGTCCTTGGGGCTGCAAATTCCTTACCCCTGCAGGGCCAGGCCTACACCCCAACCTCACCTATGCTGCTCAAGTCTTCAGGTGACCCACACTTCCCATGTCACCCTGCACCCTCCCAGCACCTACACCTGGCACACCCTGCTACAGCCGGGTGCTCCTCCATGGCCCCTGGCTGCTTCCTCACCGCGTAGCACAGGAACAGAAGCCATGTACCCAGGTACCTTCTCCCCCGCCCCGCACAAGCCTCTCCTAGAGTGGTGGCTTCCTAATCCAGCACTGGGTGATAGGCAGCTTCCCACGGGAGGGTATTTTCCTTAAAAACTCTGTTATGCAGGTGCCCTCATGTTTGAATGGCATCCTGTCCCTGGAACCCTGCAGTTTCCCGTAGTGTGTGTGTGTGTGTGTGTGTGTGTGTGTGTTTGTGTGTGTGTGTGTGTGTTTATGTTTTCTGTAGGAAGCCTCACAGTCCCCTCCGGCAGGAGCAGCCCATCCTATGTCCTAACCTGTCCATCACTGGAAGAGCTGCCGGGCTCTCAGCCTGGACCTTCAGGAAGTGGCAGACTTGCAGCCACGCTGGGAACCTGAAACACCATCCCCAGCTCCACTGTGTCCTCTCATCACCCCACACCACTCCCTTAGCCTGCTTCTCTTATTTGTTGCCTGTCTCCCTGGAGCCTGCCTCACTGTGTGCAGCAGCGCTTGTGCCTTCTACAGTATTCCTGTGACTGTCACTACATTTTACACTTGCTCGGATGGAGTGAGTGAGTGAGCCAGGGTGCTACAAGCAGAGGGTAGCCACCACTGGGAGGGGACTCAGGCACGTCAGCCTGCCCCTCTCTGCTGCCCCAGGCTTTCCTGGGCCCCAGACCAAGGCCCCATCCTCACCGTCAGACCCCATACCTTGTACCACACTGGCCCTAATGTCTCATTGCATTGGGCCACACAGCTCTCACCTGCGGATCACACCAAGCCTGGCAAGATACTTCAGAGAGGGCCGGGGAGTTAGCTCAGTGGTTCCGGCACCTGTCTTGCAAGCGCAAGGGCCCGGGTTCAATTCCCCGGTAACCACATACCATACTGGGCGTGGAGACTCACGCCCAGCAGCAACCAGTACCACATACCACAGTGCCGGGCGTGGTGGCTCACGCCTGTAATCCCAGCACTCGGAGGCAGAGGCAGGAGGATTGCTGTGATGTGAGTTTGAGGCTGAGCTCAGGGCCAGCCTGAACCACAAAGTGAAACCCTGTCTCAAAAAAAACCTAAAAAAAAAAGATACTTCAGAGAAGGCATCGTGTTCCCATTTTGAGCCCAGAGAGATAAGGACTTGCTGGGCACACACTGTGAATGGAGTTGGGTCCCGGAAGCCAAGGCCAGCCCTGTGCTCATTAGTTACAGCATCTGAAAGTAGCTCTGACCTACACTTCTCCCTGCCTCAGGCTTGCTGGGTTCTCACAAGGCTGAAGGAGACCCTGGAAGGGTCTGGGCAGCAGAAAAGCATCATGGTCCAGTTCTGCTCTGCTGCCAGCTGACCCTGTGTCTGAGCTGCATCCCTCAGCTGTCTGGCCTCAGTCCCCTTCAGTGACAGCTCTTGCCATCAATGCTGAGTTTTAATGTAATGTGCATTTCTTAGCCTTCAGTTTTCTGGGTCTCATTTCGTGTCCGTTCACTGGTTCTACAAAGCAGACTGAGTCACTACAGTCGCCCCTACCATCTGGCTTTGTGTTTCTGTTGACCATGTGGACTAGTTCTAGTTACTCAGCTCTTGCCCAGATGATGTGAATGGTGACACACACTCTTCACAGTTGCTTTCAGACGTCCTGTCACTCTGACTCCAGTGAGGTGTCCTGGCTGACCTTGGCTTCTTAAATATTCCAAAAGTGAGCTTTGAGTAGAATCCACCTAACCTGGATTCTCAGTCCCATGAGAACTCATAAGCAGTTCCCAGAATGCATCAGCAGACAGAAAGGCTTGACGGAGAAACAGAGGAGCCTGAAAAAGCCAGAATAGAGCGGTGTTTTCCGTGGAGTCCCGTGAATGGCACAGGCCTCATAGAGCAACTGGGGTGAAAGTCACCCTGGCTACTGGGGAATATGCAGATAATCATCCAGTCTAATAAAGCCCTGGAACCACTAGTTATATTTTAATGTACGTGGTCATCTGGAGCATCTTACCTAAAAAGCTTTGTTTTGAGCCAGGACCTGACTCTTAATTATAGACTGAGGGAAAAAATGCCACACTCTCTACTGTGGGTTCCACAAAGGGCACTAGCAGGTGCTGGCTCTGCTGCAGGTCTAGTGACAACTCCAGGCTCGGGTCTGTAGAGCCCTCAAGCTAAGAGTGGTACCCACACTTTTACATGGGAGGAGAAATAATGCAAAGAAGAATGTTTCATGGCACCTGAGTATTCTGATTTCAGTGTGTGAAAATGGGGCTTCATTAAGAGTGCGGCATGTTCTTCAGTCCATCTTCGATCCATGCTGATTTCTTGTGGCAGCCAGAGCAGGGCAATAGTAACAGCCACATGGGGTGAGATCAAGGAGAGTCCTGCACAATCTTGCAGGCCTGGCCTCTCCTTTGTTTCTGTGCCCAAAGTAGGGGGAGGGCACTGATAACATTATGCAGGGGATTAAGCATATTGGTGCTTCAAAACCTTCCTCTTGCTGGAGAGGGAAATGGGTGACAGAGGGAAAGGATGGGTGTGGTGTTGCTGGGTAGGAGGCTACTGTGGATATCCAGCCAGGAGGCTTGGCTGGTCTGCCAGTGCTGCAGCAGCTCACACAGACATGGCGAGGAGCTCAGCTAGGTGAGAACCAGGCTGTGTGTGTGGCGGCAGAGGAGTGGAGGGGGACACTGGAGGCTGAGTCCCCCGAGTCCTGAGATACTAGGAAAGGCCTGGCTTGGTGGAGGGGGGACCACAGCAAGGTTAGGAAGTCTATTTGCAGATGGGAATATTAACCACAGGTGCAGGGAGGAGGCCAGGGTCAGCTGTTGGAGTGACAGTGGCTGTGTGTCTAGGCCTGCCTGCCTCTGCCCTTGTTCTTGTATCAAGGCACCCGCTAAACATGCTGCTACACTCTGTCCTTCAGTCCTGGCTTCTCTAAAATCCGAGGTCAAAGGTATCTTCCTTCCAAAGGGATTACTTAGCCCCACCTCACCCATCACCAAGTGCTCCATTTGCCCAGCCAGCGACAGGCTTGTCCTCCCATCCTGCCTTTTCTTCCCTGGTCCACAACTCCCCTGACCAGATTCCCTGCTTTGTTTGCCTGCAGTGGTTTTAGAATCTACTTCTCCTCTCCATCCCCAGACCAATGTCTTCTGGCATTGGGAGATGGATAAACAGAAACAGCCCTGTTGCCTTTATCATGTGTGTGTGTGTGTGTGTGTGTGTGTGTGTGTGTGTGTGTGTGCATGTGTGTGTGCGTGCGTGCGTGCATGCATGCAGGCATGTGTGCGTGGTTGCATCTGTGCATGCGTGCACATGCACACGCGCTTGCGCACATATGCACTATGCACTTAGCTTAAAATGACTTCTTTGGGCCTACTCTGGGAATGCCCAACTTCACAGCACCTTGCCTGTGGCTGATTGCTGGGTCCACCAGGTGTCACAGGGGCTTCTGTTCTTCACAGAGTACAGCTACCAGCCTCCTCAGTCACATCACCTGGCAGGCACTGGACTTTAGCATACTGACCCAGAAAATGATTCTGCAGTGGAGCCTGTTTACAGAGAAAAAAGTAAAAATTCTGTAAGCCAGAAGTCAGCCAGGTTGGCCAGGAGTTCTTGCATCTGGAGGAGCTGTGCTGACTCCAGTAGGCATGGATATCTCCTAACATCTCCTTTGACCTCAACCTTCCTCCACGTGGACCTTCAAGAACTGAAGTGCAATAAAATACATAAATGCTGCTCCCAGAGGGGATGTTGAAGTTCGTAGAATTGTAAAGCTCCTGTAAGGTGTGCTGAGATCCGCATGGCAGAGCCAGCCTTCTTATCCGTTGCCTTAGCCATGGGCATAGGACCCAGAACCGCACCGCAGCACAGGTGTCTCTTCTGCTGCATTTTCTCGGTTTTGGTGAAATGCTGTGTGGTTGTCAGGCTCACCTGAAATGAGGATTTGAATTTCCTTGCCAGAATCAAGTATAGCACAGAAATACACCTGCCTTCTGCCAGTGTCTTGAATTCCCTGCTGCAGGTGGCCACAACAAGTCTTGACATTGTCTTTGTGATTTTAAAATCTGTAGAATAAAGAGAAAGTTTTTTGCCTTCCTGTAAATAACAGTGCTTCTCCCCTAGTGTGTTCTTGTAAAATTATTTGTCTGATTGTCATTTTTCTCAGGTGCTTTTCTTTCTTTCATAGGCATGAAGACAAAAATAAATTAATGACCCATTTAAAGTCACATGGTAAGAGAAATAACTGCACTCCAATCTTCTTTTTGCATTTGAATTGGTATTTTCTTGATGCCAGATAGTAGCCTTTAAGCCTCATCTGAAGACTGTGAAGTGTGTTTTGATCCATGGTCACCACCTTGCTGGTGGGATCTGAGGGCTTCTCAAGGGATGGGACTTGAACGCCAGAGCCATACGGGTGCCGTAGGCCACAGTGCAGAGCAGTTTCATGGCCAGCTGTGTGGATTTGTAAGGCTTCCCGGCCTCTACATCCAGCTGATGGCTAGCTGTGGCTTGATCTTTGCCTTGCTTTATGCTCTGGGAGAGAACAGAGGAGGTCAAAATGAAGGAGCAGCCTGGGGGCATTTTTGTCTATCCCTCTGTCCTTTCAGAGAGAAAGGAAAGGGAACTATCCTACAAGGCCTAGAACACAGCAGTGTGGGCTTGCATCCAGGTGTGTCTGTCTGATCCGGTGCCTTGGATGGTTGCACTGTTCGAACTGTCACAGGCCAAGGCTCCCATTAACTAGTCCTGCTGTACTTCTCTGGAAACTTATAGTCGGAGTGCACAAAATGTTACACAGCTGTCTTCTTTCTCTTTTAGCTTTCTGGGGAGACTCTGATGACAGCAACTCAGAAATTGAAGCTGCCTTACGTCCTAGAAACCATAATGCATCCTCTGATGACTTTGATGACTTTTATAACTAACAAGCTGTAACATCTGCTGGAAATAAAGTTTTTAAACAAACAAACCCTATGTTTATGTATGAAATGGTGCAGAAACTTTGAGAAACAGTCCTCAAAAAGTTCAACATAGAGTTACCCCAACCTACCAACTCCAAGAAATATTATTCACTAACTAAAAAGTGGAAACAAATATCCATCACATGATAAATGGATAGGCAAAATATGATATATCCATACAAAAGAATATAATTCCTTAATTTAAAAAAAAGAATGGAATATCAATACATGCTACAATATGGATAAATCTGGAAACCATTAAGTGAAAGAATTCAGTCACAAAAGACTATATGACTTATTCATTTGGGTGACGAGGCCGGGATAGGAAAATCCATGGAGACAGAAAGCAGACCAGTGGCTGTCGAGGCCTAGGGTTGTGGGGAAAGAGGACTAACTACTAACAAGTATACTGGTTTTATTATAAAAATGATGGTGGTGATTGTACAACTCTGTGAATATACTAAAAACAATGATTATGTGCTTTAAATAGAGGAGTTTTATGTTATAATATGAATTACATATTAGTACTTTTTAATAAAAGGAGGTGATGGTGAATACATTTGAGGATCTAGTGACTTAAGAACATCTGTGGGCAGCACTTGGTCTTTTGTTTTGCATTGCTTCTGTTGTTCGGGCTTATTTTGCTTTCCTAAGAAAAATGTTTTATTCTTTATTTTTTTAAGCTTTAACTTGACATCCCAGCATTGTTTTTTCAATTAGTTATTTTTCTCTATCCACCATATTAAAAAAAAAAAAAACTTAGCTGTAATGGTCATTGCCATTATTTGAATATGTCTTACACATTTTGTGCCAGGCCAGTGGGTGGTCCATAGAGAAAAACTAAATTTCTACCTCAACACAGTAGAAATCCTAGCTATAGTAAAGAATTTAATGTGGGCCGGGGATTTAGCTCAGTGGTTCTGGCGCCTGTCTTGCAAACACAAGGACCTGACTTCGATCCTCAGTAACCACATACAATACTGGGCGTGGAGACTTATGCCCAGCAGCAGTCAGTACCACATTCCACAGTGCCGGGCATGGTGGCTCATGCCTATAATCCCAGCAGTCGGGAGGCAGAAGCAGGAGGATTGCTGTGATGTGGGTTTGAGGCTGAGTTCAGGACCAGCCTGAACTACAAAGCGAGACCCTATCTCAAAAAAAAAAAAAAAAGAGTTTAATGTGAAAAGATAAACTTTAAACCTCTTAAAGAAATAGACAATTATATGTCTGACTTTGGAGCAAGGAATAATTTTGTAACCAAGACTGAAATACACTCATAAAGGAAAATTATTGATAAATGTAATTACATGAAAATATAAAACTCTTGTGTGATAAAATTACTAACTGTGAAAAGACAAGTCATCATCTAAAAGACAGCATTTATAGAATGCATATCTGCATCTGGACCAAAGAAATAACTACACATCAATAAGAAAAATAAACAGTGAAAAAACAAAGGAGAGGAATGAACAATTGGTAGAAAAAGAAACCCAGGTGATCATAAACATAAAGAGATACAGAAGCAAACTATAAAAGAAGTACACAATAAAATGCCATTTCATACCCAATGGACTGGCATTGAACAGGAGGCAGATCACATAGTGATGAGAAGGACTTCAAGAAAAAGACATTCCTACACTGTGAGATGTACATTTAAAACATCCTGTTGCAGGTGGGTATATCCATGAGCCCATGAGCCCACTCCAAAATAAGAACCTAAGAGTTACATGTCATTAGCCACATGTGACTTAGAATCTCTAAAATGTGGCTAGCCCAAATGGAGACATACACAATAAATTTGAAGACTTTATGAGAGAAATAGCCCGCTGGGTGTGGTTGCTTATGCCTGTAACCCCAGCATTTGGGAGGCAGAGGCAGGAGGATTGCCTTGAGTTCAAGACTAGCCTGGGTTACATAGTGAGTTCAGGTCAGCCTGAACAACAAAGTGAGACCTTGTCTCTAAAAAAGCCAAAATATTTCAACATTAGTCATATGTTGGAATGGATATATTGGATATGTTTCATTAAAATTAATTTTGCTTGGCTTTTTCCCACCATTGTTTTTACATTATGTAAGATAGTTACTAAATATGCTATTGTGGTTTATGGTTTAGAGCTAAAATGTCTTTCTAGAATTCTCATGTATTCAGAGGCAGGGCTGTTGGAAAGTGATTGGACCATGGTGACACTACACTTGCCAGTGGATTCATCCACTACTGAATTCAGCACCTGAGTGTACTCTTAGGAGATAGGTCTTGATTAGAAGCAGTTTGCTGGGGACCTGACCTGGAAGGATATAGCTCCTTCCCTGACTCCTCCCTTATCACTCTGCTTCTTGGCCACTATGATGTGAGCAGCTTTCCTCCATAGCCTCTCTCCAGTACTGTTCTGCCATAAAGCCAGCTGACAATGGACTGTAACTGTGAGACAAAATAAACCTCCCCTTTAAATTACAGTGACTAAGAAAATTTGGTAATAGGGAAGTGGAGCCATTGCCATGACTGTACTTCACTATGTTGTTTAGAAATCTTTAGAACTGGTTCTTCAGAGGAGTCTGCAAAGGTTTGCAGAGGCCAACTATAGAGGCTGTAAAATACTGTAAGCCAGGTTTGATGGGAAATTTCATTTGCAACGCAGAAGATTAGAAGGCTCAAAGACATACAGCTGATAATGGCCAGGCTCAGGAGGTTTCATTTGGGAACAAAGACTTCATTTGGTGGACTCAAAGTCACGTACATTATGCTCTGGCAGAAAATTTGTCTACGTTTTGTCTATGGCAGATTGAGATTACAGTTGAACTAATTAATCTGGTGGAAGAAATTTCAAGGTAGCTCAATGTTTAGGCTGCAACATGAATACTTACTACCTTTCATGAGATAATTAATAAAACAGGAATAAGTGGCAATTAAGGGATTCTGAAAGTTTATAGTTTCATTAGAAAGGAAGTACCTGCAAAAGCAAATTGATTACTGAAAATATTAGCATTTTTAAAAAGCTCAGTACTTTCTATCATCAAAAAAAGATGCCTTCAGTGAATTAGCAAGACCCTATTCTTCACTGACTCTAGAGTATAGCAGGGGAAAAGTCCTTTGATTTTACTTTAAGAAGCAGACCCACAGGATTCTTCTCAAGAAGAGCCACCTAGAGAACTTACTCCCCAGAATTCATTTCATAGTGCTTCCCTTTCCAGAGGCCTCTGTAGCTATGATCCAAAGGGGACTGAGTGTGCTGGTTTTTCAGGCATATAGACTCCAAGAGTTGTGAGCTAATGGAGGCTTCCACTCCGTTAAGAAGAAGGTTTTGGAGGGAAGGCAGTCTGCTCCTATAAGAAGATATGAGTAAAGCCAAAAGTGCAGTGCAAACTCCAGGAAGTTTGAGAAGCCAGGCACAAACATCTGAAGAAAGCCACAGGCAGTGAGTAGAACCACCCAAGAGAGAGGCCATAAAGAATCTGTTGTTTTTTTTGTCCAAGAAAAGATCCCTTGCCAAAACATGACACTACTCAACAGCTACCAGCTCCAGAAACACCCTTTTCCAGAATGAGGATGCCACAGTGGTTAGAAAGCTGCCACAACCAGAAAACTACTACAATAAAAAATCCCCGTAACAGCTGTTTGCTCCTGATTTGTGCTCCCCTTCTACCATCCACACCAGAACAACGGATATCCTGTGTTGTGCCTGGGTCCTCCACTGACCCTTAGCAAACAAGCTCCTATCCGAAGCAGCAGCAGCAGAGCCTTGCCTCCTTCCCTTTCTCCAAATCTCATGCTTGACAGGACTGATCTAAATCACAATAGTACTCTAGCTGCAAGAGAATCTAGAAAATATAGCTTTGGGATTCCCAAGCTCTGCAATGTAGCAAGACATACCAGAAGGGGCTAAAATGGATACTAAACACTTTCATACCATATTCTGTGTACATGTCCATCACTGTTGGTCAGGGGTTATAATTGAGAGGAAATGTTCTCAACAGGGAAACCAAATCCAAAGGTGAATTCTGTGAACCACTAAATGACTTTGAGTCCTATATCTAGAAACTGATCTTTGTAACCCACACATACACATTTTGTCCAGGCATAAACCCTAAGGAGGCAAGTCATGGTGGAAGACCATGCATAGATAATCCCTATAAAATTTCCTACCTTTGTTGTCACTGGGATTTGGCTGTCCTTGAACTTTTCATTTCAACAAATTTTTTCTAGTTCTTTGTAAGTGATCAAACATTGTCCTCTGCTCACTGCCTCTCCCCAGTGCCCTGTTTGATATATTCAGTGTTCACTTTTGTTACTGACAGATGAGATTTATTTATGCCACAACTCTGACAGCCTGTAAACTTCTTACTCCATCCCTCCAATAACACAAAAATTAGGGAACCAAAAATCTAAAAGTACTACCAGCTTTCATCTACTTCTCAAGCTTTTCATCCACTTTCAGTATTCCTATCACTAATGGTAGCAACCTGAGCACAGTGCTTGGGTGACAATCAGATTTTGATGGGTCAAACTGGCAAAAATACATTAACGATAGTCACAATAATTCTAGCTCAAAATCCAAACAGATAAGGATGATGTTGCTTACTAACTTGCCCTGAGTGACAGAAAGTGAACTTGTCTAATGGCAAGACTCATTAGCAGTCAACAGCCCAGACTTCAAGTTTAACTGCATTCAGTAGTGGTTGTAGATATTTATTTCAAAATCATCTGGACATCTCTGACTCCTTAAGGTAGCTCCCTGTAAGTCTTTTTGAACGACATATTGTCATTTGCTTCCCTCTCCCGATGCTTTCCATTTCCTCAGGCCAGTCCATCCATTGACACAAAGATTCATATTTGATGACAGATGGTTCTGTGAGCTTCTGGTAAGGCCATATCTCATTTTTGGAATGTGTGTGATAACTGAGTTCCTCTAGAGTCTTATTTATTATACTATTATTGTACACAAACTCATTAGATGTAAAACATTCTGCCAGTCAACTTGATCCTACTCTTCCCCAGCTGTCATGCTGGCAGCTCAAAGATGAGGATAGATGATACCAATGGACAGTACCAATTGCCATCGCCTGCCTCCCCAGATGGACAGCCGGGTGCTACTCAACTGAGGAAGCATTCTAGAGGGCAGAGCTAGGGAGCCACTCTGTGGCGTCCTGTGGTTTAATCACTGTGGTAGTTCCCTGAATGGCATTTGTAGGGTCTTGTGGGCTGAGCTTTCCTCATGCTTGCAAGCATACTCAGGCAGGACATGAAATCGGGCACAATCATCAGATGGATGGCATCCCCTCCTGTTCCACAACAGCACTGTCAGTTGTACATGTGGGCTGAATTCTTGCTGAAGACCAGTCCCTCTCCTTTGGATAAGTCTGCATCCAGTCTCAAGGCACAGAGAGGCATTTGTACAACAATTTAAGAAGTAACTGTTATTCAATTTTTTTTTTGTATAGGGCTGAGGATTTCGCTCAGTGGTTCCAGTGCCCATCTTGCAAGCACAAGGACCCAGGTTTGATCCCCGGTTAACCACATACAATACTGGGCATAGAGACTCATGCCCAGCAGCAATCAGTACCACATACCACAGTGCCAGGCGTGGTGGCTCACACCGTAATCCCAGCACTCGGGAGACAGAGGCAGGAGGATTGCTGTGATGTGAGTTTGAGGCTGAGCTCAGGGCCAGCCTGAACTATAAAGTGAGATCCTGTCTCAAAAATTTAAAAAATAAAAAATTTTGTATAGATGCATTCGTTCAAGAGTCCTTGCTATGCCCCAGGACTGTGGCAGGCCCAGTCTTTGGCAAGATGGATATGGCATGATCTCTGCCCTCAAAGATTTGAACAAAAAACCCCACTATCACCTCAATGTAAATTATTTAGGGTGATGTTTCAGCTGCTATGACAAATAGGCCCCAGCACAGTGACTTAGGAAATGTGAAAGTTTGTTTCACGACCATTAAGTTCAGCCCTCGGGTTAGATATATCTGTTCCATACATTCAGAAACCCGTGTCTTTCCCATCTGATTGCTCTGCCTCCCCAGGGAACCATTCTAGTCTATGTGGCCGCACTGGGTGACAGGCACAAGAGGAAAAGGGAGTACAAGTCTTCCTGCCTAAGAGTAGCATGGGAAGTTCTTATGTTCTACTGTGAATACTTAGTTCCTTGACCTCACCTAGCCATACATCTGGTTGGAAAAAATCACCAGCTGTGCAGCTATATTCCTTGGAAGGAAAGCAGACTTTGGTGGAAAACTTTCAGTCTTTGCCACATGGTGTTATGTGTTAGATACTGACAGAAGTATACACCCAGAGATGCCAAACTATTCAGTGGTTAAATGTTCAGGTTCTTTCAGGGAACCTTTTTTGAGTAGAGATGATTGCTCTAAGGGGGGCCACTTTTAGAGTGAGTGACCTCTGATGATGGACAAGCAAAGAGAAGGGCAGAGAGGCCTTTGCTGTGTGGTCCTGAGGGGCAGGAAGTAAATACTAGGATTCTAGTCTAGTCAGTCACCTCTAGAAATAGAAAGCCATGACAAATATGGGAAGCCAAACCCTAACTATGACATATAATACCAATTTGATTTTGTGTGCATGTGTTGTGTGTGTGTGTGTGTGTGTTGTTTTTTGCTGGTTTTGTTTTTCACAAAGAATCAGGCATCCACACATAAGTACGTTGCCTTGGTGAGTGCTTTTCTGCCTGGTAAACCCCCATGCTTCTTATTCAATTGACTGGAATGGTGCCGAAGGTTTTGGGTGAGTTTGTCCTGGATTTATATCAAATGAAGGACTCCTTTTAACTTAATTAACATTAAACTCTTCACAAGGACTTTCAAAGGCATGCTCATATCTCAGTACTTGTCAGTTGTGAGTCCTTCCCCTTAGGTTGCCTACCTGGAAGGAGAGGGACATGGCCCTTGGTGTCGACAGTGGCCTCTTCCACCCTCTCACCCAGGAAACTAGGGAAACAAAGCACTCTGGAGACCCCCTCAGCCTGTCCCTGGGACCTTAGGACTCAGATAGAAATTCTTACCTATTTCTTCATAAGGAGCCAGCGCTGCCAGAATTGGAGAGGGACTTCAGAGAGAGATGAAGGTGAAAGGACAGGTTGAAAGCCCTATTTTCTGCATGGCCTCTGGGGAAGAAGCTCTGATTAAAAACGAAAGGTCAATATTGTTCCTGCTGGGCAAACTTGAGATCCTTGAAGAGCCTCTCAGCCCAGTAGGACTCTCAAACCCTGCTCTGCAGTGAGGGGAAAAGACACTCAGCAGCTTCCTCCAGAAGCCTGGTGTTCGTCTGAGCTCATCATTAAATAAAGAGCGTTGGGATCTTCATGGTGCCCATGTGGCCCTGATAGGAACCCCATCTACCCCAGAACCTAGCTTTAGAATTTCCTGAGAAGCAGAGCTGAAGTCACTTTGATCTTCTGTTTGAAGAAAATAAGAGATGACCATTGACCTGTGGGTCCAGAATAACACACGAGGACCCTGTTGTCATAGTTTTCACAAGGATTGTCTGTGACCCTCCTGACCTCTCTGTTCTACTGTGTTCATTTACTGAACACAACCAGTCTCTTTTCTAGAGCAGCAAAAAGCTTTATTCTGATATTTATAAATAGATGCCTAGTATTACTCTAGCAGCAGTTTGAGACCTTAGTCATTTTCTCCCATCCTATGGTTGTAGAATAATTCCTCAGGGGCCACTTTCCCCTACAGGGTAGGGTGAGATTGGAGCTCTGCAGCAGAAAGGGCAAGGCAGAGACAGCTCAGGGGAAGCTCCTTTCCCTAACACTGACCCACCTGTCAGAATCATCTGTCAGATGAGATGTGACACACACAAAAAGCAACTTCCCCAAAAGACTTCTCTGTAAGCAGGACAGGAGTGGATGAAGACCCCTGGAGGCAGTGTGTGGGGATAGTGATGATATCACCCCATCTGGGGATGTGTTGGTTTTCTGTGAACAGAGGGCTCTCTGCTGGGCATCTTTTCTTGAGGTTTCTGGTTCACTGAACCCCTGGCTCTGTCCACACCCAGGAACCCTTGGCAAGACCGAGGAAGGACACGGCCCCAGCCCATCACTGGGCATAAGGTGCTCTCACTCTTCAGCCTGGGCCCCACAGCCTTCTTCTTAGAAGGGAAACTCCCAGATCTGAGTGTCATCAGGATCCTCTGAAGGAGGATATATTAAAACCTGGATTCTTGGCCTTACCCCCCAGAATCAAACCTAGAGGTCTGGAGTAGAGGCCTAAGAATGTGCATTTCTCACTAGGCTCCAGAAGATGTTGGTGCTGCCACGCTGGGAACCTCAGAGGCATCTGCTAGTTACCTCTGTTGTAGTCACCTCCCTTGTCACTGGGATACACTACTCAGCACAGTTTAACTAAGGGTTTATTTTGGTGCCTACTTCCATCTGGAGTCAGCTATCTCCAATGAAGGGTTCTATCTCCTCATATCAGTTTTAGCTATAAATTCATCAGTGAACTAATG